>MNCI01007686.1:223646-291404 GCA_015680685.1 Gnetum montanum | reverse complement strand
CCAAAAAAATCACATACCTCAGACTTGCTTAACCATACACCGTGACACTTACAAGCAAGCCTGGGAAGACAACGAACGATTAACCCCAAGTGTTTCTTGTGGCGTTAAGGCATTTAGTCTTCGGAGTTCGATCGGATCGTGTGTGTACGCTCGTTTCGTATGGTGGAGTGTAGGGGTACCTCGCCACTCATTAACAGCCAAGAGAAGAATTCATCTAGTTAGATAGAAGCTGGCTACTCTAATGAAGAGTCATGTGGGAATGAGCATATTAATCCTACATAAAATCATTGAATACTAATTAGCACACCTTGGATTGGGCCTTTACTTAGGAAATGCTCATCATCTTACCTAGCACAAAGTATCTTCGTAAGTATTAGAGATCATAGATGATGGCACCATCGACTACCTCCTAGTTTGTGCACCATATTATTGAATCTTGGAGGGCTCTACAACATGTGATCTACTAAAGTTTCCTATAATATCATATTCATTTTAAAAATATTTGTTGGTACTAAAGGATGGATGCTTCAACTAGTAAACTTTAACCTAAAACTATTAGATGGATTGCCACCACCTAAGAATCAACCTTCATACACCTTATTCAATTTTATCTTATGTTCATAAGCACTAGTCCCCCCATCCTCAAGTGTTAGTGAAGGATCTAAGATGGATATGCAAGTTCCTCATGGATAGAAAAGTGACACAAACAATAAATGAACAGGATATAGTGTAGGTAAGTTTTGAGCCAAGAAAAGTGAAAATATCCATTTTGGAGTGGACAACCTTTTAGTTTGATATTTCATATTGATGGTTGGTGAATATTTGAAACTTTAAATAATCCCTAAAATTCACTTGTTCGTTTCAGTCCCATCCTAGGATGTTATCCTCACTTGGGATAGGCTACAAAGCAAAATAGTGCAAGGCCCTAAGCATTACACTCTATGTGACAATGATCAAGAGGCATCTATGCATCTGTTTTATGAGGGTCTTTTCACATGTAAGATTAAGGCATGTCTTAAGCCTCTCATGGGATTTTCTATTAGCATTTAGATAGCCAATATGTGAGCACACANAGGGGGGGGGGGGGGGGGGGGGGGGGGGGGGGGGGAACATGGAGGAGAATATACCCGTAAAAAAAAAGGAATCATACAAATGACCAAACTTGAAGGAACCTTTGAAATTGATGACAAAAGCCATATGCAAGTTTCTCTTCTATCAAAGAATGGATTGGCTTATGAGAGGCTACATGAGGATTCTCTAAATATTGAAGAATGGTCCAGTTGATAGTATCCCACTTGTTCTAGAGGATTCAGTGGTGAAGGCCATTGATAAAGCAAAGGTGAAAGGAAGCTAAATTTTGATCCATGAAGGGCTATTAGAATCTTTGGCTTGACACCATGGTGTCATGCACAAGAATATCTTAGAGAAAGATAGAAAAGTAATATTATCCCACCTTAATCGACTAATGAGGGATTCCATGTTTGAGACTAAAGCTATAGAAGCTCATCTAATATAGGAAAAGGTAAAGAAAAGATGTGTAAGCATGCCTTACAACACACTTGAATGATCCCATGTTAGGATATGTCCAAGCACCCCCATTTCAAAACCACATGGACAGATTTGAAACACCAATCAAAACAAGAGAATAACCAAGATTAGGAGGATGAGGATTTTAGTGTAGATTTCCAACCACCAAAGACTACCATTAGACATTAGCAAGCTAGAACCAAAGAATAGCACAAAGCCCTATGTAGATGCTTGGCCCATTTTGATATTACATCTAATTTTGATCTTGTCTAATAAAGAATATCAAAAAATAAAAAACAATGTTACTTTGTTATAGTGTTTATTTTAGGTTCTAACATGGGACAATTTTGATTTTAGTATTCCATTTTAAGACTAGGCTTTCAAATAAAAAGTTAAAAAATATGGATTTTTCTTGAGATGAAGCCTACATCAAATGTACAAATTTAATTAATTTAGATCAGTATCTTTGGATATAAGTTAAATATAATCATCAAAGAAGGTATAGCAAAGGATCTTACATGTTGTAATCAATCATGACAAATCATTTTGATCTCTAAGACTTTGTTATTAGAATTTGCAATCAAAGTTATTGAGATCATTTCACAACTAGAGGAACTAGCAAGGAAGTTAGAGAAAAAAAGATGGCAAGAGCATAGTGCATCTTAAAATACTATCCTATATTTGATGAATGTGTGGTCTCTCTTACTCTTTCATGATCATTTACTTTCAAGTTGAGTAAAGCAGTGGTAGCTAATAATCTTTTTTTTGAACTTTGAGCTCTTCTTTTTGAAGGTTAGGAATCTATTATTAGCGTTATTGTTTTGTTTGAAAACCAAGAAAATAAAAGTTAAGTTGAGAGAAATGCTAGACAAGGCAAAAAGGAGCCAAGAGGCTTCATGTTAGGGCCTATGCCAAAAGAGAAAAAGCCCTTAAGAAAAAGGTATAAATAGAAGTCAACCCCTTCTATTGTAACTTGTCAATTTCATTACAATTGAATGAAAGAATTCTCCTTACCTTGATTTTGAATGTATATTTAGGCATTATGTGTTTAGCTTGAAGTTCTCTTAATTTCAACTATTCTCTCCTTTTTGCATTCTTGTAAATATGCATCTCTTTAATGTGGAGTGAATTCTTCTCATGATTTATTCTCACAGGTTCTTTCATGCACAAAATCTAATGAAGTTTTTTACATTCTCACATAATTTCATGTTTCTCACATTATGGGTCTCTTAATTTCAAGTTTTTACATGTTTGTTTCATAGCTTACATGTTATCTCATGTTGAATTGAAGTTTAAAACATAGAATTTAGGCATATCTGCAAGGTTTAAAGTATCTAGAATTTATAGGAAGGAATTGACTTTGTTCTTGTTCCAATTAGCCTAAGTTGAAGGGACTCACTTCCCATAACATCTTTACCAAGTTTATTATCCTTTGTTATTTTAGTAAAATCAAATTCAAAGAGGTTTTAGGTGTTGTGGAGATTTATTTTGAGGTTTCCTAGTATCTCCTCTCTTCCAAGATTGAATCCATATCAATTTGATGTTGTAAGCCTTCAAATTATGTTGAATTAAGTGTGTATATATCTTGTGAGTAAATCTAGCCAGTCTTCCCAAGAGGAGATCCACTACTAACATCGAGGACTAGGGTAACGTAGGGAGCATTCCCCTACCCACGAGTGGGATCTTTAGAGGAGGGTGTAACTCAAAGCCCTCAAAGTTGTATAGAAATATGTTTCAAGGTACAAACCTAAATTCTAAGGAATTTCATGTGTAAATTGAATGTTGGTAAATATTTATTTAGTTTCTAATGTCATTTGCATTAATTTTTAGTCAAAATCAACCCCTAAAACAACATATTTGAAGTACAAGTTTCAAGTTCTAGATGCAACTATGCAAACCACAACCTTACATCAACCTAGAAGATCACTTGTGATGAACTCATCATGACTCTTGACAATTTTCTCATCAAACTATGACTCGTGGTATTCCATAAGCATTTTTACAACTCATGGTCATAGTTGAAGGTTTTTTTAAGCAAATTTTACCTCAATGACAACTCACGATGGTTACCAAAATCTAGGTCATGGCTCAAACAAGCAACATGACCTACACTACATCTACCTTGAGCTTACCGCAACTTGTGATGACCTTATGATTAGCAATTCATAATTGATCATGACCTAGATTCAACTAATAGTGTCACTCATAATGATGATTTGGATCTTAATTGTGTTTGGGACCTACATCAATATTGATGAGTGAAGAGGTACCCCTACATCCAACCATACGAATCACAAAGTGTTTATGCACGATCTAGTCAAATTTTGTGGGCTTTATAGGTTCCAATACACTAGCCTTCTAGGAAGTGAACCTTGCCCTAAGGTCATTAGTTTTCTTCTCAATCACACTTGTGAAGCATAATGGTATGGTTAAGAGTAATCGAGGCATATCATTTTTATCATTTTATGTTTTATGTTTTTGGGTGCTTGAAGAGAGAGAGAGATAGAATAATTTAATGACTAATCTAAATTAATTAACTAACTGGTCTTTAACTAATCCTAACATAAGCATCTTTTTCCACTTTCTGTACACATCTTGAAACCATGTCTCCATTGTTGGGTTACCAAGCGCTACGCTACTAGGTGCACCAAGCAATAACACTACTGGGATTACCAAGCAAATACATGTTATGTTCAAAGTGGTCGTACTTATGTATATAATCTATTTAGATTATTTCACTTAATTAGCTTAATTAACATAATTACTGTAAAATATTGAATAAATAACTGATGAGCAGTGAGGTACCCCTATGCCCAACCATACGAATCACGAGCATTCATGTGCAATTCGATCAAATTTCAAAGACTGCGAGCACTTACACATAGTATTCTAGCCATCAAAATCCTAGTTAGAATAGTCATTGTCCTCTCAACCTCACTTGTGATATTCTAGAATAATGGTTAAGTGAGACTGAGGCATATGATTTTTATATGTTTTCTTTTATTTGTAATATCTAATTCTTCTAATATAGGGAGTAAAAGGCTAGATAATTTAAGATTCCACTATGCTATCGCCCAACTATTGCTAGCATAAGCAACTGTTCCCACCCTCTATGCACATCTTGAGCATGTCCTAATCACTAGTGGGTTGCCAGACGTTAAGCATCACTGTGTTGCCAAGTGTCAAACATATGTTCGAGGTGGTCATGCTTATGTGTTCTCGTGGACTACAAAAGTGTATAGTAACTATAAAGTGATAACAAAAGCATTAGGATTATTAAAGTATTAAAACATTAATGCTTAAGTAATCTAGTCCAAATGCTGCAAGGCATGTCCAAAAAGCTCATCTTTATTACCATTCATGCCAATGGGCTTGAATAAAGAGCCGTACACTCTTCAAACTCTATCTATGGGCGTTTGGAAAATAATCTAACTCTTGTGGAAAAAAATTGCAAGAGCTTCACTACAACTTAAACAAAGGTTTCATAAATGTGGTGGGTGCATGCATATTTATAGCAAAAAATGGACTCTGTGTTGACAAATCCATGTTAATGCCTGGAAATATGCGTCGATGGGGTCACGTTGACATGGCCACATTAATGAGGCTTCATCGACGTGACCTAATCAACATAGTGGGCTGGATGCTTCATCATACCCCACAATTAAGTGAAAACTCGTCCTTAAGTTTTTTACAATTTGGAAGGTATGAGGTTACTAGGGACACACATAGCAAAACATATCAATACACACACTGACGCTAGCAATACACCAAGTGCCCAAGTGTACGGAAGAAAATTACAAAACTGTGATGTTCATGGACAACAAAATTGAACACCTTGACAACAATGGACTTACAACCCTGCCAAGATGCTGAAGTTGTTGAAGAGGATCATACAGTTCCTGGTGGCAGTGGTTCTGATGGTCCCTCACTAGCTTCACATGCATGTGGTGGTTGAGGTGGTGGTTGTGATTGTCCTGCAGCTATTGCAACTTTTGGAGGCAATTGGAAAGCCTCCAACAGAGCCCTCATTTTATCTTCTTTACTTTTGGGGTCCTTCACAATCCAAGCAACTTTACCAATGTGTGCTGAAACAGGAACATCCCAAGGACATGGAAGTGCAGGGAAGAGCTCCTTTAAATTGACAAACCAAGCCGCAAACTATTTTCATTCGATATTGAATGCTAGTCATTCATTCATTGGGCTAAGTTCTTTGCAATAGAGCATTGCCCTTCAAAGTGGATGTGAAGAACTTCGAGTTCCGCATTTACTGTTTCTAGCTTTTGCTTTGTTTCTTTATGCACCTTGAACTCGCCCTTGTATAAAGAATACGAGGTGCCCACTTACTTCTCAAGGTCTAACAGTGGCCTCCCAACTGTAAGCATAGCTAGGTTTGCATAACGAAGGTTTTCTAGTTCCATATATTCTATCATTTCTTCAATCTACAGCTCCTTGAGATGAATCTTAGCTTGGTGGGTTGCCATACCTCACCTCCTTCCCTGAGCCGTTGGAGGGCTTGATTCATCTTAGCCTTTGCAACCTGGATTTATTTTTTGTTAATTTCTTTTTGCAATCCCACTTGGTCCTTGTAGTGATTTTTCACTCGTTCAAACTTGAGGGCCTTATTTTTTCAAGTGGTGATTTCAACTTCTATTTCAAGGCTCAAACTTCCTCCATTGAAAGATTGTAATTTTAAATAGCCAATCTTCTCACATTGGTGTTTACCCTAGCCAACTCTTCCTGATGTTGGTGGATAAAATCTTTCATTTGTTGATTTTCAACACCAACATTGTAGAGGCGATGAACTTCTGCGGTCAACCCAACATTCTCTTGGCGAACCTCCATCAAGTCCTTGTTTAGATAATAAGAATGAGCTTCCACTAAGGACTTGTTAAAGATTTCTGACTCTTGTTCATACTCAACCTTTTGAAGTTTGGTTTGAAGCTGTTGAAGAGCTTCATCTTTGGTGAGGTCATGGTTGAGTATAGTTGGGTCAGCTAGTTGGGCCCTTAGCTGGGCAACTTATACAGTTAAGCATTGATTGTCTACTTGAGCTACATCAAGTTGCCCCTCTAGGATGAGGCACTTGCCCTTTGCTGAGAGCAACTCTGACTGGGTTGCAGTGATGTTTTCTGGAAGGTCAAAGACATCTAGAAGTGGTTGCCTAGTTCCTACCAGTCGATCCAACAATTCTTCATGTTATGCTACTTTGAGTCTACCACTTTGAGTCCCTACAGACGTCTACAAATTTCTAAGCCCATGTACATTTGGTACAGGCACCGTAGGTGCATTGAGAGCTATGGTAATCATATCAGCAACCACTTCTGCCACGACTTCCTATCCTTGGTGCTGCATTACCAAGACAGTTGCCCCCTCATCTTCCTCCAAGTACATCAAAAAGGTAGTGAAATTTCCAAAAATTCCTAGAAATAATAGTTGGGTCATTGACACTATTACTTTTTGAGCATTAGGGTTTGTTCTCATGGGCACTTGTGTTCATGTGGCCGAACGCATTAGCCCTACCCTCTCCAGCAAGCTCACAAATTGAGCCACTTGTTCTAGATGGCTCAAGGTAGGATGATATACAGAAGGGTCTCCACCACTGCTAGTTCTCAGTTGTTGCTCTTGTTGATGCAAGAGTGATTGTGGGATCTCACGTATGTGCTTTGCGATTGTGCATGAGTCTAACCCTATTGCTTGTGCAGGTGGTGGAGTTGGTTGTTTCTCTTCCTTCATTCTTATTGTGGCAAGTGTTTTATCTTTCATCATTTCATACCACAAGGTAATTGGGATGTGACAGAGTGTGTTATTAGCATATCATGTTATCCCTACCTATTTGCACAATTTTCTGATCAGGTAGGGAAAGGGCATAGCTTGCCTTCCACATTCATTTTCCATGAACCATTTCTCAATTTCCAAGAAGAGTAACTGTGGAAGGCTGATAGGAAATTTCCTACATGAAGTGGCACATGCACAAGCAAAGAAGGTGGTGGTTTTGCTAGGTCTTATTGTTGGATTTAAGTGGTAAGGCACGAATTTGGAGTAAAATATTTCTGTAGTGGTTAATGTGCCAAAATCCTTACGGCCTACCCATAGCATTGCTTGATTCACTTCCATTTCACCTCAGGGTTTGCTTATTTTGAAATTTTTGCCACATTAGCCTCATTCTTAGGCAACCCAAGAGCTTGCGTGATTGCCTCTATAGAGTAAGACACAAGGATGTCTTTGATTCTTACTTGCGACCCTAGTTGTTGATTTGTCCAAAAGAGATAGGTTTCCCCTAGATACCACTCATCATTGGACGTGATGATTGGCCACATTGGAGAATTTTGTAGCTGAGTTCTGACTTCTTTTGGTGAACTTTTTAGGAATGGTTTGAAGTTTAATTCTTGAAGGATCGTTCGTTGCAGCTCTTTCGGCTTGATAGCGTTAAGGCAAGCCTTGGTCAAGGTGACCTCAAGCCATGGTGCTCTCGCTGGAGTCTCGTCCCCATGAAATTTTTCTATGTGAACCTCTTCTTTAGGAATCTGATGAATAGATTCCATGTTAGCTTCCTCGCAGAGAAGGCCAGTTGCATGTGAGCCCTCTACGTGCTCCTAAGGTCGCATGCCCCATTCCCTTCCAGTTCTAGATCACTTGTCCCAAGGTTATGATGGTCCTTCCTCCCTTGGATGCCTTGGTTTTTGTGCCATCTGCAATCACAGCATAACCATGAATTAAAATGTGTGCGTGTTGCCCAAAATGGTAATAATATACCTTCCCATGATGGCATGGCCAGGCTATGACAGTGACACGTGCATCTTGAATGTCATTGAATTAAAACTAATGCTTTGATTATCATGATGAGTTAAAACTAACTCTTTAATTAACCCTAAGAGGCATTAAGTCATTGATTAGCTACACTACCATAATCTATAGAATCATGCCCCCCACTCCCCCCCTCCCCCACCTCCCCCCACCCGCCCCACCCCCCACACCCCCCCTCCCCCCCACCCCCACATGACACAGAGCATACCTCTAATAGCCAAAGGGTGAAATAATGGTTGGATTGGGACAAATGGTAGGAAGGTGATGTGCTCGAGAAGGAGATTGGACGTAGAAAACTTGAAAAACTCCCCTAGCATTATGAGTAAATGGAAATAATTCAAAGGCACTTCGTGTGTATATATAGTAGTTTTGTAGCTACATCAACAAGGCTGTGTCAACGAGGCTACGTAAATGTATGTGGATGTGTATATAGGACCTAGTTGATGTAGCTATTTGTCTATGTTGACCATCATTAACTAATGAATGAAAGGCCCAAATTTGTGAATTTTAGCATAAAATTGGAGTAATTCGAAAGCTCAGAGACTCAAGAAATCATGAAACAAAGAGGAAGGGATGTCGGTGTTAAAAGAAGAGTCAGAGTCAAGAGAACATTAGAATATGGAGCATGGGTGATGGAGGGCCCCACGATGGATAGCATAGAAACAATTGACGAAGTATATCAAAGGAATAAGAGATTAATAAGTGGAAGTAAAGGATATGCAAGTGGGTCCTCCCTAGAGTAGGCTCCAACCTTGTTTGCCCTTACACATCTTCAATGAAGGAGTCTATGGATCCCATAGTTGACTAATGGCCATCGAGAGTTAATGCTCATATCCCCAAGAACCAACCAAAGGATTTATAAGTACCAGCAAACCAAGATACACAATCAAAACATGAAACTGGCAGTGAGGTGAGGAACAGAGAGCAACGGATGAGGGGGAGAGCATGTGGAATGGAGTGCCAAGGTCAAAATTGATACAATCCCTTTGTAAAGTATGTGGTTAAGTCACCCAATAAGAATCTACTCTAGGTTTGGATCAAGACCGACCATGTCCAATGACGTCGCAGTGATGGACTAATGTCAACCCACCCACTCAAGACATGCACATGCCCTTAGAGACAAAATACCATTCCTTATAGAGAAGGAAAGGGCAGTAGGAAGTAAGGAAGGGCCCTAGTTAGAGGGGATCGTCAGGCCTAGGTAACATGGCTTCCAAGTCCCATAACCAGTGCTTGTAGCCTATTATTTGATCCAAGGGGTGTGCTTTGAATTCTCGTGATCATTTTTTTTTGTTATTTTTTTGAATGGGAACCACACCATGAAAGGATATATTGGTTGGTCCAAGGGGTGTGCTTTGAATTTCCATTATTGTTTTTTTTCCTCTTTTCTTTTATTTTTCAAATGGGAACCACAACATGCAAGGACATGTTAGCTTCCTATTATTTGTCATCATGGAACAGAAAAGAAACCTTGAGGGTAGCAATGCACGAGAGATCATAGGAGGATACGTAGTCCACCACATCCCCTTGAAGTCACACCCTATTCCTTACCACTTGGATCCTTCCCAGGTTTGGAATCCACCAAGGTCAAAGATTTATTGGAGTCGATTAATGGAAAAGGGACTATACTTCTCTTGATATCGAGACACCATAGAAAAGTGTGAGTGAACGGATGTCATGGACTCACTACCTATTGCATGAAAGAAAGTATAACTTAGTTTTCTAAAATCCAAAATGCTAAGGTACGAACTAGATATAATAAGCAACCCATAATATGCAAACTCGTAAGAAGCAACTACCATACCATTGCATCCTGTGGTAATAAGATGGATTTATTAGTGAAAGTAAATAGAGGAAAATAAACTAAAATAAAATAGGAAAAAACAACTAAAGGTGAAATATATATATATATATATGTAAAAGAGAAAAGGTAGGAAAGAATTGTTAAACATATGAATGATGGTGTAAAACAAAAATGTGTAAAATAAAAAAAATATAGAAAAGAATCAGGACAACTATTTTAGCATGGGTAGTGATCTCCCCCATGACTAAGCTTGGAGGAGGAGATTCAAAAGATGAAACATGGCCAACGACTTAGTGAAGTGATTTGGTGTAGTTCATAGAAGGGTTTTAATTGTTGCATGTTTGGGGTTCCAATAGAGAACCTTATCTCCATGTTGAAATGTTACCTTTCGAATCTTGAGGTTATGATGTTGTTTGTTATATGCCTTATGCACCTCATTTGATGATAGGGCTATCAATCAATTCTCATCCAACACATTTAAGTTGATGAGCTATTCTCATTGTGCTAGGGGTAATTTAAGACCTAAGGCACTTACAGCGAATAGTGTTCAAAGTTCTATCTAAATCAGGAGTGTTGGTAGTTTTCCATACACCAACTCGTAAGGAGAGTAGCCTATAGGAAGTTTCTAGGTTGAGCGGTAGGCCTAGAGGACATCATTAAGTTTTGTGCTCCAATCCCTCTTATATTTGCTAATTGTCCTTGTTAGGAATTTTGTAATCTCCCTATTTGTGACTTCAGCTTGCCCATTGGCTTGGGGTTGATGGAACATGATATTGCATGGGCCAAAATATTGCGGCTGTCGAGATATTGCATTCCTCATGATATTGCGTACGCGATATTGCATCGTCCCCCGCAATATCGTAGTGCACCATCATATCTATAAATAAGAGGCGGCTCTCCCTTGTTTCCCATCCTAGGCTTAGACTGTAGTGAAACTCTAGAAGATTGATCACTTTAGAGATAGAATATTTTCCATGTGCCCACAGTAGGAATCCTAAAGTGAACGGATCTTTATTCGAGCAAACATTGTACCTGAACACAAGTTTGTGTACAGCAATAAAGACAAGCTTCTTGGATAAACCTTACAGTGCATGAAATAGGCTAATAAGGATTCTATTTATTATTATTTACTATTTTCAATTTACATGCTTTATTAGTTATTAAATCTTTCTCAACCCTTCTCTCCTAGTTAAGTGCCTCAGTACGACTGCTTCGAGCACATGCGTTACATGTGGTGATCCCAGCAACGACTAACGTTTGGTAGCCATGGTTGCATTGGTTCAGGGTGTGAACAGTAAGTGGGAACGGATGCTGACGCTAGGTTAATTTAGACTTAGTTAGTTAGTTAGAGTTAGTAATTAGTCTCTTCAACCCTTGAAACACCACTAATTTTGGCCTAGCACTTTTAGACAAGAATCAAGCTAAGTCATGTTGCTACCCAACATGAGTATAGCGTGACCAAACTTGGAGGCCTCCGAAACAGCCCCCGATGGCCCATGATTCAATAGGCAAGGTCCCCTCGGGGCCCATAAGTGACGACACCAACTTCCAGCATCTAGAATCAAAATTTTTAGGTTCAAAATGTTTGGTTTTAGCTAAGTACACTTTGGTTACTTTTTTAGACGCTGCACAGCGTAAGGATTAGTGTCACCAACTTTTGGAGCCCCGAAATTGAGTCAAAATAGGCCGAAATTGAGCACAAGGACCCCCCATGACCTTTACAAGGTCCCCAGCAGCTCCTAGCCTCCAGAAAATCAAGATTTGGGCCTCAAATATGCCAGTTTTAGCTTGGTGACGTTGGGGTTACTTTTTCAGATGTTGCACAACGTAAGGATCAACGTCACCAACTTTTAGAGCCCCAAAACTGAGCCAAAATGACTTGATTTCAAGGGTGTAAGTTGTCCTCAAGGTCCACTATTGATAACTATGGGTCCCAACCTTCAGAAATTTTAGATTTCAGCTCAAAATTGCAAGTTTTGGAGGTCACATTGTAGGTCACACTGCAGGNCAACTATCCAACACACATCCAACTCGTGCAAAACTATCCAACACAGATACATTAAACCTAGTCAAAGAATGCAACTATCCAGCACACATCCAACTCATGCCAACTATCCATGGGACACATGTTGCTAGATCTACTTTCCTCTCATCTCACAGCCGTTGATTCCATTCTTGGATTTTGTGCCCGAGCCTGGCCCAACCCTATAAATACCCTGTCAATTCACATAAACGGAGAGGCAAAAAAATTGGAAGGCAAAAATTGGAGAGATTGGTAGTTCTGAGAGAGGACAGAACCTGCAATCCTTAGGCGCTTGGCACACCTGATTGTTGGCATCCAAGCATTTCTCACATTCATCACATCACATCATCGCATCATATCATCTCGGGGCCAAGCGTTTGACTTGCCATCCACACGTGTGCAACTACACTTTGACCGGTGCACATTTTTTTTAAAACAATATAATACAGTTTCATTATTGTCTTCCATTTACATTATTTACTTTGGTTTACGCTTTGTTTACAATATAGCTCTGTTTACACTTTATTTATAATTCAGTACACTCTGTTTACATTTTGTATCGCTGCTTGCATTCTATTTACATCTCGTTTATGATAACCCCAGGGCTAGCCGTAGCTTATGCTCAGGGAAGTCCTTGGTTGATTTGCGTGCAGACCATCCAAGGCACTCTACCTTCGTTTACTTTTCTAGCTTGCCCTCAAGCGAAGGCAGGGTCAGCTGTGGCTGCCCGACGATCTCTCGATGTTTGTTTCCATTCCAACCTTGCACCGATGATTTAGGTCAGTACAACCCTTTACCTCAATAGGATAGGAGATAAAACATAAAAAGATATAAAAATCATAAACCTCAGACTTACTTAACCATACACCATGACAAATACAAGTAAGTTTGGGAAGATAACGAATAATTAACCTTAAGTGTTCCATGAGGCGTGTAGGCACTTAGTCTGCAGAGTTCGACTGGATCGCGTGTGTTATGCTCATATTCATATGGTTGAGTGTAGGGGTACCTCGCCACTCATCATAGGCGCCGTTGCTGGGGACTAAGTGTTTGTGCCCTAAGTAGAACATAGGAAATCACTCACATCATTGGGAGCTTAAACAAACCTTAGGGTTAATTAAACAAAAAATTATATAACGGTTAATCAGCACACCAAATTAAACTAAGATGTCTTCTTCTCACAAGAGCATTACACCACCTAGGGACAATACTAGAGATAGTCGGTAGTCTAAAACACATAACCTAAATCTGCCAGTGCCTCAACAATATAGGGTGGTATTTACTCATCTCGATGAGTATATACCTGATTTTACTTTTATCCTCCATCAAGATGAACAGATGCGCTGGAGAGATTTGCAAGGTAACATAGTATTACCTCTAGACCGTGCAGTCCCCAACATGCTTCTCCGTGCTTTAGCATAGATCAGCATGACATAGCTCTATGACGAATACATTATAGGTAACTTTGATACAAGGGATTATCATTCCATAGAAGCACAATGTATGAGGGACTCAAGGCAGGAGAGCCAACATACACTGTTGAAGGGCAAAGAGGTCCCGCATGTCCTAAGTGAAACTGAAGATGGTGAACCACTCATAATGGGTTCTCTATCGAAAGATGTTCCCCCTCCTAACGAAAGTGAGGAGGTGGGGTATCAGAACCTATGCTCTACGATATACAACCTTGGTTCTGATCCCCATGAACGCCAACTGTTCACTGAGGGAACAACAACACATGACGAGGATGGGCACTTAGATCGTCATCACGATCGGGGTCGTAGCCACAGAAGCGAAGGTAGGAAACATCATCATGGCGATGGTTCTCCTTCTTCTTCCCCTTATTCACATCATTCACCCTCTCCTTCCACCTATGGACGTAGTCATAGAGAGCATAACGGTGAGGATATAGGTAGACAAAATGAGAGACCTCGACGGGAAAGTCGAGAGAGAGGACAAGGGCATGAACGAAGGAAAAGTAGGGAACAACGTAGACACCATAAACGTCATGAAAGAGACGATCATGAAGAGCCCATACTTGCAACCTGAAGCATGCTTGATATAACGAAGGTAGTTAGAATTCCAACAAGGCACTTAAAAGATAGTCGGATCAAGCGCTTAGACATGAACAATATCCCACGCTTTGAGGGGGGATACAACACGGATCCGCAAAATCATTTATAGGAATTCCATGATGCATGCACCTTGCAAAACATAGAGAACAAGTGGCAAAAACTAAAGTTGTTTCCCAAGACACTCATCAAGGAAGCAAAGAGTTGGTACCGATCCTTAGAATTGGAAACCATCAAGAGGTGGAGTACGATGTTAGAACTCTTCAACGATAAATATCAAACATACTCCAGAGTGTCTAATTTGCGTAAGCAGATCCAAGGATAGAAGCAAGGTACTCATGAACCCTTGGATGCTACCATGGACCACTACTATGCATTGCTACATCATTTCCCGAGTCATGGGTACGCATAGCGGGATCAACTCCGCCACATCGTAGATGGGCTAAGACATGAGACTAGGAGAACCCTTAGGACTTATGCCCAAGGGAGATTATCAGAACTTAGAGCCCATGAGATATATCGCTTATTGGAGCAAGTAGCCATAGAAGAAGGTGAGCTACGAAAAAGAGAAAGTGTGGAAGAATACAACTGTGATCCTTCCCTTTGAAAGAAGGGAGTGAAATTTTGCGATGAAGAGGATGAGTCACCACTCGAGGAGTTGGTGAACAGAAAAACCTTGCCGATTCAAAAAGTAACAATAGAAGTATCGGCTAAGGTGGATCAACTGTGGGATTCCTTAGACTCCAAACTTGAAACTATCTTGAAAATCGTATAGGAGTCTAAGGTGGAACGAAGTAGTAACAAAGACAAGACAAAGCGGAGAGATTTAGGCCCTGCACATGACAAGGATAAGGGAAAACTTACTACTGCTGATGAGGTTATGGATTCTGACACAGATGATGATGGTGGATGTGAGATCTGCCAATATGACCATCCTAAGGGATGTTATCCAATCACCTCACATCTATAGGAGTTTGAGGTGTATGCACTTAACCTGAGACTTAACAAACAGCAAACACCCCGAAGGTTACCTTATCCTCAAGGTAACCCAAGCCAGTTCCACCAACCGTTAACGTACTATCCAAGTGGAACTCCACCACAACCCATTAGACAACATCAGTAGTGAAAATACCCACAATCATGGGGGATGCCACTACCGAAACAACAGTACCCTTACCAACAACCTAATCCTTATGGCTATTATGTGAAGCAGCCGGTTTCTCCAAGTGACTCTATGGGTCACACAACTCCCCAACGTCACTACCAAGTTTGGGAGTACTTTAAGAGGACTCCTTCTTCTCAGGGAGACACTTCACACATGTACCATCCTCCAACTCCATCTGCACCTCTTCCACCTATAGTTCCCATACAACCTGCTCCAATAATGTAAGGGGAACTCCCCACTCAACCGCAGCAACGTAATGCTGCGAGAGCTGTAAACATTCAACCCATTGTTGGTTCTGAAAATTGTAAAAAGAGAAGGCCCTTCTTTAGAACCAAAAGCCCAAACAAGCTCTCACAACAACAAGTGATTGAGTTTGTGATCTCTCTTCCAACATACAAGGCTTCAGAGCTCCCTTCAAACCAAAATCAGAGCTTCATGCATACGGTTGTGTTAACACATACTGTAACCAACTAGATCAAGGTAGGCCACTTTCCCAAGAAACTATATGACCCTGGGAGTCCCCTAATTTATCTACAAATTGCCAGGAATGAACCACATAAGGCTCTTCTTGACTTAGGTTCCGAAGTCAACTTAATATCACGAGAAATGCATCAAGCCTGGAACCTGCCCCAACTTAAGAAGAGCAACATTCAACTAGAGCTGGCTGACTAGTCCATCACCATTCCCTTGGGATTGGTGGAGGATATTGTTACCACTGTGTGTGGTTGGTCATACCTAGCTAATTTCTTGGTGATTGAAGTTAACAATAATGAAGGGGACTTTCCAATCATAATGGGAAGGCCATGGCTAAGTACAATAGATGCATACCTAGGGATTTGCGATCTTTCCTTGGAGATATCTAAGGTAAACATTTATGGAAAGATCGAGAAGAGGAAATTTCCATGCATCACATACAGTGATTCATCGGGTGATGACATGGAGGAATGCACAACATCTCCTCCATGCAATAGGTGTGCCCTTGAAACTGTGAGACAAAGATGCCTGTATGTAGCAACCACACAACCAGTAGTAGACACCCCATGGTTGACAGCTAGATGAAAGAGCAACCGAAAAACATGCATGGAACAAACTGGGGGAATAACTCATGCCAACAACGAAGGCATAGACACATTGGAATATGAGCGTCACCAACTTCCACCCCTTAATCTAAGAACATCAATTGGGAAAATTTGGGCACTTCTAAGAAATTCAAATAGATGTTCATTATTTTGGATCTCTCCCTTGCAATTCATTCATGGGGGAGATGGCCACCTATGCTAATCATTGGAGGCCCTCAATTCTTTTTAGTTTTTGTATTACACATTTTTGTTTTACACGTTTTTGTCTTACACGTTTTTTTTTACACATTTTTGTTTTACATGTTTTTTTTACACATTTTTGTTTTACACGTTTTATTTTACATTTTTTGTCTTACAGGTTTTTGTTTTACACATTTTTGTTTTACAAATTTCTTTAACTTTTCTTGTTTTTCTTTTACAACATCATTATACTTTTTCATTTTGTGTGTGTGTGTGATCCACCTTGTAAGTTTGTCACCAATAAGTGTTTTTCCTGATGGTATCAACTATTTTTCATTGATTTCCAATGTTTGGTTTTTACCTTTAAGTTATGATGTTGATACTAAGGTATGTTCCTTTTGATATGGCAGGCAATGAGTCCACTTCATCCATCCATCCACAAGTTCTATGGTCTCTCTCGGCTTGGAAATGTATAGTCCCCTTCATAATAAGAACTATTAACAAATTGGTGACTTGGCATTTCTCAAACTAAGGAAGGACTCAAGGATTACAAAGGGTGTGACTTCAAGGAAACTTGATGCATTTGTGTTGGCCGTTCTCTTGGGTGCTTGGATGTTTTCTTCTTGAGTTTTCTTGCCGTTTCGACGTTACCCAATTATCGAAAGCCGAGTCAATAAAAATAAGAAGTCTTTGCATGGTGTGGTTCTCACGCATAAAAACACAAAACACAAAAAAAAAGAGAAAGAAAAAAGAAAAAAAGTGAGAATTCAAAGCACACCCCTTAGATGAAATAATTAATTAGGCTATAAGCACTAGTTATGGAACTCAAAATAAAAAGGTTCCCTCTAACTAAGGCCCTTCTCACTTCCCGTTCTCTCCTCCTTATTTCGTCGAAATGATGGTGACTCTTGGGTGAAGGCATTCTTGTTACTTCAAGAGAATGGATTGGCCGAATGCATTGATGTGAAGTCACTGGATATGGTTTGTCTGAGGCTGGACTTGGAATGGGATTTGCTAAGTCACATTAATCATGAAACACACAAGGGGCTGTACACCACCTTGTTCTTGGGATTCCATTCCATTTTCTTCTCTCCATCCTTCTCTCCATTGTTCACCTCATTGCCGGTTGTATCATTAGTGTATATCTTGGTTGATGCATTGTTTTCTTTTTGGTAAATTCTTGCGGTTAAGACTTTAACTCTTGTTCCAAATGACATTCCTAGAGCCTATGGACTCTTTGAATGTGGGTTTGTCAGGGCATTAAGGGCATGAGCTTGCTTTGGGGAGGACCCACTGACATTCCTATTTGGGGCACTAGTTAAATTATTTCCCCTAACATTTTTGCAATCCATTTTATTTTGTTCATTTCCATCTTGACATCCATTTCATCGATTTCATAGTTGTCCCTTTTTATCTATCTTTCTTATTCCTTTTCTTTCTCCATTCTAATGCTACCGGAGGTTCGTGATTAGTCATGGGGGTACGAGACCCAATTTTTTCAATTTTCTCCTAACCCCTACATCTTCGGTAGTCATCAATATTATATCTCCAGACCAGCAATCAGCCATACCACAACTCAGCCAATGGACTTACACCGAAGCAAGGTATCAATTACATTGAAATTCATTTACCCCTACTAATATAAGACTGTGTTGTGTGTGCAAATGGCAATCATACAACAACAAATTGGATCTGGAGGGAACACTTGGAATAGAGCGATGCTGAAACAGCTATGCAAGGAGCAAGATCGATCATGCGCTTATGGATGGACAACAAAAGGTAAAATCTTGGAATTGGTAGCAGCAAAACATCTTTCTCTCTCTCTTTCTCAAGTTGCCCAATGAGGCTTGATGTCAATGTAATAAGGTGTTCACCCTTGTTGTCATAAACACCAATCTTGTTGTGTCTTGTAATGATGATCTGTTCACATGTCATCCCATTAGTTCCATTGAGTCAATAATCCCATACCTTCCCGATATTATTGTAAAGAACTCGAGGACGATTTTTCATTTAGTCATAGGGGTATGATGGGACGCAATATACGCGATATCGTAGCCGTCGCGATATCACGGTGTGTCTTCATATCTATAAATAAGAGGTGACTCTCCCTTGTTTCCCATCCTAGGCTTAGACCGTAGTGAAACTCTAGCAGATTGATCACTCCAGAGATAGAATATTTTCCATGTGCCCATAGTAGGAGTCCTAAAGTGAACGAATCTTTATTCGAGCAAACATTGTACCTGAACACAAGTTTGTGTACGACAATAAAGACGAGCTTCTTGGATACCTTGCAGTGCATGGAATAGGCTAATTAGGATTTTATTTATTGTTATTTACTATTTTCCATTTATATGCTTTATTAGTTATTAAATATTTCTCAACCCTTCTCTCCTAATTAAGTGCCTCAGTATGACTGCTTCGAGCACGTGCGTTATGCGTGGTGATCCCAGCAACGACTAGCATTTGGTAGCCACGATTGCATTGGTTCAGGGTGTGAACGGTAAGTGGGAACGGATGTTGATGCTAGGTTAATTTAGAATTAGTTAGTTAGTTAGAGTTAGTGATTAGTCTCTTCAACCCTTTACCTCAATAGCGTAGGAGATAAAACATAAAAAGATATAAAAATCATATACCTCAGACTTACTTAACCATACACCATGACAAATACAAGTAAGTCTGGGAAGATAATGAATAATTAACCTTAAGTGTTCCATGAGGCGTGTAGGCACTTAGTCTGTGGAGTTCGACCGGATCATGCGTGTTACGCTCGTATTTTATATGGTTGAGTGTAGGGGTACCTTGCTACTCATCAGGGGTGATAAGGTGTTGTTAGTTTATGTTCTACCCCCAAACGCTCCATGAGTTTACTAAAAGTAGCACCGGTGAAGTGAGTGTCATTATATGAAATGAGTGCATATGCCACCCCAAACCTATTCACGATTTATTGTTGAACAAACCACGTGGCCATGGTTGAGGAACAATCAGTGATAGCTACCACCTCTACCCACTTTGTACAGTAGTTAATCATGACAATAATGTATGCCTTCCTGTTTGACATGGGTGTGAAGGGGATCATGAAGTCAATGCCAAAAATGTCGAAGGGCTCTAGTGGCTGAATCCACTGTTGAGGTCCCTCCATTCTTACCGTCATCCCACCATCTCTTTGACATTGATCATAAGAGCGAACGAACCATTGAGCATCTCTGAAAAGTGTAGGCTAGTAGTAACCTACAAGTAGGATCTTAACGGCCATGTGCCTTCCTACATAATGGCCTGCACAAGGGCCCTCATGAGCATCTTAGAGGATGCACAGTTGATCTGCATCAAGGATGTACCATCGAACCAATTCATCCACACACACCTTGTGCAGGTGTTCATTGATTTCTATGAAGTTATTGGCTCTATGAAGAAATCGTTATTTCTTCTGATGATCCAATTCCTTTGGTAGCTCTTGTGTACAAAGATAGGTAAGGATTTCATCAAACCAATTTAATCCTATGGGTGCCTCCTCCACAATTGCTCCAACAAGGAGGAGTTCATCTAGAAACTGGTCATAGAGTGGGTTCTCCTCCTCCGTGTTGTCCCATCGTAATCGAGACAAGTGATCAACAACCACATTCTCGGTTCCCTTTTTGTCTACCATAGTAAGATCAAATTCTTGAAGGATCATGAGCCACCATAGGACATGGGGGCTCACTGTGGGTTTGTTCATAAGGAATGAGATGTTATGCACAAACACTTTGTACTTGAGCACATAGTGTCAAAAATTTTCCAAGGTGAACACCACCACCATTAATTCCTTTTTGGTGATGATGTAATTTAGCTGAGCACCCACAATACTTTAGCTTGCATAGTGGATGTAATATGGATGCTTTTGTTCATCTAACTATGTAAGCATGACTCCCAATGCATAGTTAGACACATCCGTCATGATGTGAAATGGTTTAGACCAATCAGGGGCTCGTAGAATTGGAGTCTCTATGAGTTTTTGCTTCAGCGTTTGGAATGTAGATTCACATTCCCTAGTCTAGACAAACAAGGTATCCTTCTTGGTCAACTCTACCAACAGTTTGACAATCTTCAAAAAAATTCTCAATGAAGCATCAGTAGTAATCGGTGTGTCCAAGGAATGACTGAATATCCCTTACAATTTCCAACTTACTGGTAATTCCTTGGATAACCCTGATTTTCTCAAGATCCACTCTGATCCTTGCCTGTAAAATTTGATGCCCCAAAACAATGCCTTCTTAGACCATTAGATGGCTCTTTTTCCAGTTGAGCTGTAAGTTAGTTTCTACACATCGCTTCAAAACTTGCTCAAGGTGGTCCAAGGCTTGCTTGAATGTTGCTCCATAGGTGAAGAATTCATCCACAAAAACTTCTACACCATTGCCAATTTTCTGCTAGAAGATGCTAAGGACAAGGCATTGGAAGGTTACGGGCACATTACATAGGCCAAAGGACATCTTCTTGTATGTGAAAGTCCCCGAGGGACTTGTGAACATTGTCTTGGCCTAGTCCTTTTATGTAATCTGGATTTGGTTATAGCCATTGTAACCATCTAGGAAGCTATAGTAACAATGCCCCGAAATGGTATCCAACACCTGGTCCACAAACAAAAGTAAAAAATGATCCTTAAAGGTTGCCATATTTAGTAATCGAAAATCGATACAAACTCTCTACTTGCCATCTTTTTTTGGAACAATAACGAGTGGGTTGATCGACTCGCTATTTGTAATGGAGTAGATGAATCCTACTTTTAGCAATTTCTCAATTGCATTCTTGATGATCTATTTAAGTTTGGGATTCAATCGTCTTTATGGTTGTTGTCGTGGCTTCATGGAAGGGTCGATATAGATTCAATGTTGGCATACCCTAAGATCAATCCTGGTCAAATCAAGATATGACCATGTGAAGGTAGTCATCCACTTGTTCAACATCCTTACCAACTTCTTTTTTTGCTTTGGAGAAAGAGAGGAATTAATTATTTACAGCTTATGGTTCTACAAGAATGCATATTCTAGATTGGTTGGTAAGGGTTTTAGTTATAGGGACTCCTATTTAAAGCTTTTAGGGATCTGCAGCTTTCCCCAATTAATATCATCATTGGTAGTGGGAAGTTGTTGATAGACTTGTTCCAATTTTTCCATGCTCACCATATAGGCACATACAAGGCTCTTAGATGGGGGCATAGGGTGCTACTATCAAAATCAACAATCAGCCACTGAGTGCCTTCTTGGTTAGTGGCTAGTGCATACATGCATCGTTGAATCTATGATTCAGTAGCACACTGACTTCATGCTTGAATGGATTCCCACTTAATGGACCAAAGTTGCTACACATAGTTACACTCAGAGTCACTGTATGTGATGCATGGAACATACTTCTTCTTGATCTTCCCAAAAGGTTTTTCCTTAGAAATTTCAAGGGAGATATCTTGGAGTTCCAAACGTGCATCCACTGTGTTGAGCCATGCTCTTCCCATTATAATCGGGAAGTCCCCTTTGCAATTATCGACATGGATTACTAGGAAATTAGCAGGGTAGGACCACCCAAAAACGGTAGTCACAATATCTTCTACTAATCCCAAGGGGACGATAATGGATTGCTTTGCCAACTTGAGTCAAATATTACTTTTCTTCAATAGGGGCAAGTTCCAAGTCTTATACATATCATGTGAAATCAGGTTGACACCTGACCCCGAATCCAGAAGAGCTTTGCATGGCTTGTTGCCTGCCACCTGAAGGTATATGAGGGGGCTTCCTAGATCAATCAATTTCTAAGGGAGATGACCCACCTTGATCCAGTCCATCACAACATGTGTTAACATGATGGTTTGCACTTCGGAAGGCATTTGGTTCGAAGGTTGCTTGAAGGATTGAGTGTTAGAGGTAGTTGGAGATACAAGGGCACTGGCCACAGGTGAGTGTGAGGGTGTGTTTAGGTTATTAATTTAGGAAAAGGAACGTTTTTGTGGTTTTGATTCTGAACTGCTCAGTTGAGAAGCCGATTGTAAATTGATGGCCCTCGTGGCATTATGTTGTTGTGACTATGGAGGTATTTCTCCCTGCATGGACAGAGTAGAAGGTAGCTGAGTTGAGGGTTGATGGATAGGTATGGTAGAAGGAGGTGGCATAGGATAGTACAGATGTGGGTTTTCCCCCTTAGGTTATGAAGATTGGGCTTGAAAGTATTATGGGGGATAGTAATTATTTTGGAAGGTCACGTAACTAGAAACTTCATGCAGGGAGATTGGCTACTAAACATAGTATCTATAAGGATCCGATTGTTGGTAAGGGTACTGCTACCTTGGGGGTAGCATCCCCCATGATTGTGGGTGCTGCCATTGTTGGTAGTGCTCATACGGTTGCAGCGGAGCTCCACTTGGATAATATCCCTGTTGCTAGTGGAACTACCTAGAATTGCCTTGGGGATAAGGCAATCTCCTGGGTGTTTACCTTTTTTCTAAGCAAGGATTTAGAGTGTACACCCTAGATTCTTGCTAATGTGACACCATGGGGAAACATCCCTTAGGGTAGTATGTCACATTCATCATCTTACTCGGTGTCAGAGTCTACAACTTATTCTATCGTAGTAACTTTGCACTTACCTTTGTGGTAGGCATGTTCAGCTTCTTTCCTCCTTCGTCAATCCCAATCATTACTTTGTTCTTTGGATTCTTCTACAATTTTTAGAACACTTCAGAATTTTTCATCCAAAGAATCCCACATCTTGTCCACCTTGGCCAAAATTTCAAAAGTGAATTTTTGTATGGGTAAGCTCTTTTTGTTCATCGCTGCATCCAATGGTGATTCCTCTTCGTCTTCATAGAATTGGACCTCCCTCTTCTAGATGGAAGGGTCTCGATTATATTCCTCAACACTTTCTCATTTCTGTAGTTCTTCCTTTTCCTTGGCTACCTACTCAATTAATCACTAAAGCTGATGAGCCCTTAACTCGAATAGTCGTCCTTGAGCATAAACATCAAGGGTCCTTCTTGTTTTGAAATAGAGCTCATCTATAACATGGCGGAGCTGTTCCTGCTGAGAGTAGCCATGACTAGGGCATCGATGCAACAACGAGTAATATCTACTCATGGTTGCATCCAAGGGTTTGTGGCTACCTTGTTTCCACCCTTGAATTTGTCGTCTCAGATTAGACACTTTAGAGTAAGTTTGGTATTTGTCATTGAAGAGCTCCAGCATCATACTCCATCACCTCATTGATTTTGGCTCCAAAGACTAGTACCAGCTTTCTGCTTCCTTGATGAGTGTTCAGGGGAATAACTTGAGTTTTTACTATTCATTTTCAATATTCTACAAGGTGCAGACATCATGAAATGCTTGTAGGTGAGTCTACGGATCACAATTATATCCCCCTTCAAATTTGGGGATGCTGTTCATATCAAGGTGCTTAATCCAACTATCTCTAAAGTTCCTGGTAGGTATTTGAATTACCTCTACTATGTTGAGCATGCTTCGAGTGGCAAGTAGTAGCTCATCAAAGTCATGGTCACAATGATGGCCATGACATCTGTGATGGTTTCTACTACCCTTCTTTCATGATGGTGAGCCTCCTATGACTACCCATGCCCTTGGTCATGACGTTCCTATCAACATCCTCGATCATGTCAGTCTTTGCAATCACCATCATCATGATCCCTCCTATGATGGTTGTGGTCAAATTTAGAACTTGATGAAGCTAAGGTGAAAAGGGAGGAATGAGAAGAAGAGGGGGGAGGATGGACATGCCCATGGTGTCGATCACCTCCTCTTCCATGATGATGACCTCGATCTTCACATCCATCTTCACCTTTGCCATGATCTCCTCCATGAGATCCCTCATCATCCTAGAACTCCTAGTTGCTTGAAACTTTACTTTGTATGATAGATCAGATGTTCTAACACGGGGGCCAAGATGTGGAAGAACGAGAATCATGAGGAACAAGAAATTCTTCTAATATAGGGAATAAAAGGCTAGATAATTTAAGATTCCACTACACTATTTCCCAACTACTCCTAGCATAAGTAGTCATTCCCACCCTTCGCGCACATCCCGAGCATGTCCTAATCACTACTAGGTTGCCAGACGTTGAGCATCACTAGGTTGCCAAGTATCAGACATATGTTCAAGGTGGTCATGCTTATGTGTTCTCATGGACTACGAAAGTGTACAATAACTATAAAGTGATAACAAAAGCATTAGAATTATTAAAGTATTAAAGCATTAATGCTTAAGTAATCTAGTCCAAATGCTACCAAGCATGTTCAAACTCTATCTACGAGCACTTGGAAAATAATCTAACTCTTGCAAAAACAAACTACAAGATCTTCACTACAACTTGAACAAAGGTGCCATAAATGCTATAGGTGCCATAAATGCTATAGGTGCATGCATATTTATAGCATAAAATGGACTCTGCATTGACGAGGCCATGTCAATGCTTGGAAAGATGCATTGATGGGGTCATGTTGATGTAGTTGCGTTAATAAGGCTTCATCGACGTAGCCTAGTCGATGCAGTGGACTTGATGCTTCATCAACAACTAAAAATATTAAATGTATAAGTGAAACATTTAAACTATCCAGAATGTTGCAAGGTTTATCAAGAAGTTCATCTTTATTGCCACACACGCACTATCATGCTCAAGTACAATAATGCTCAAATAAAGATCCGTATACTCAATGACTCCTACTGCAGCCACTTGGGAATTTGATCCTATAAATGCAATTGGTGAGCAAATATTTATAGGCAAAGATAGACCCCTGCATCAACGGGGCCTCATTGATGGGACCTAGTCGATGCAACAAACTGCATCGATGGGGCCCCGTCGATAGGGTCCAGTCGATGTAGCAAACTACGTCGACAAGGTTTAGTTGACACAAGAAACCACATTTCATCATACTTCCATGACTAAATGAAAACTCATCCTCGAGTTCTTTACAAATTTGGGAAAGTATGGGATTATTGAATTGCCCTTGACATAACAAAATAATATAAAATAGACATAAAAAATTGAGTGCCCAGTGTACAGATCCATTAAATTACAAAATTGAGCATGGTACAAAAAATTGGACAAGCACAACCTTTGATTGCATGAAGAAAAAAAAAATATTACACAGCTCTAGACGATGGAGGCTACTGAGGCTTTGATGGACCTTCTCCAACTCCAAGCATGGGTAGTGGTTAAGGTGGTTGTGGTTGTCCTATTACTACTACATCTTTTGGTGAAAGGCTGAAAGCATCTAGTAATTCTTTTATCTTCTCTTCTTTACATTTCAGATCATTTATGATCCACGTAGCAAGGCTGATGTGGGCTGAAATTGGAATATCCCAAGGACAAGGCAAAACTAGGAGCAGCTCCTTTACATTGATAAACCAGGCCATGAATTGTTTGCACTCAATGTCAAACACTTAGACTATATCTTGCAATGCCTGGTAGTCATTCATCTTTTTGGAAAGGTTCTTGATGACAGATTTATGGTTAGTGAATTTTGCCTTGAGAACCTCAAGTTTAGCATTTACCACCATAAGCTTTTACTTAGTGTCTTTTTTATTCTTGAACTTGGCCTCGTACAATAAGTATGAGCTAGCCACTTGCTTTTCAAGCTCAAACCATGGTTGTCCAGCAGTCAACATTTCTAGGTTTTCATAGCAAAGATTAGATAGCTTTATGTACTCTGTCATCTCTCAATCTACAATTCCTTCATGCAGATTTCCACCTTCTTGCAAGCATTAATCCTATCAATGATGGGTTGTCACATTTCTTTGCCTTGTTGGAGTTGCTAGTTCTCATTAACCTTAACCTTCACCAGTTAGATATGCTTTTCATTCACCTCCTTATGTAGGCCAACCTAGTCTTTGTAATGATTTTTAACTTTTTCAAATTTCAGAGCCTCATTTTTCTAGGAGGTAATCTTGTTGATTTCTAGTGTAGGGCACAGACCTTCTCCATGGAGAAATTATGATTCTCCACTACCAATCTTCTCAATTCAATATTTTCTTTAGTAAGTCATTCCTACTATTGATGGATGAATTCTTCTAACTATTTTTTCTATGCATCAACATTCCATGGACGATAATTTTCTACAATCAAAATTTCATTCTTCTAGTGAATCTACATCAAGTCCTTCCTTACTAAATGAGTTGCTACTTCTACTATGGATTGATTAAAGACCAATGTTACCATTTCTCCCTCAACCTGCTTTAGCTATTCTTGAAGCTACTAAAAAGCTTCATCTCGTGTCAATCCAGGGTTGATAATAGTAGGGTCGATAATTTAGGTACATAGTTCAGCAACTTCAATGGCTAAGCATTGATTATGTGCTTGAGCTATTTCAAGTTGCCCTTCTAAGATGAGGAACTTGCCCTTTACGTCTAGTAGCTTCGACTGGGTTGTAATGATGGTATCCAGAAAATGAAAGATATTCAGAATGAATTACCTAGTTCCCACCAGTCAGCTAGCAGTTCTTCATGTTAAGCTACACTTAATTTCCTATTGATTGTTCCTACATACATCTACACATCTCTAAGTGTGGAAACATTTGGTATAGGTGTTGTAAGTGCATTTAATGCCTCAATGACTCAATCAGCAACAATCTCTGCAGTTGTCTCTTGCCCCTGGTGCTACATCACCAATATGGTTACCTCCTCACCCTTCTTCAAGAGCACAAAAAAGGAAGTAACATTCCTAGATATTTCTAGGGATAGATGATGCTAAGAGAGAGACACTATCATATCTCAAGTGCTTAGATTTGACCTCGAAGGCAACTATGTTTGTTGAGTAGACAACATTGATCCACCTCCCTCCATCTAACTAATTGTACGAGCCACTTCTCTGAGGTGACTCATGGCTCGTCTATACATAGATGGATCTCCACCACTAGTTCTTGCTTGCTGCTCTTGTTGTTGCAAGAGCTACTCTCAGATTTTTCACATGCGCTTAACCGTAGTGTGGGCCTTCGATGGTTGCTCATAAGTAGGTGGTGGAAGTGGTCGTAGCTACTCCTCTTCTATGGATATGGTAGGCATCTTATCCTTCATCATCTTGGCCCATGAAGCATTAGCAGAACACCTGAATTTCTTGTTTGTGCAGTAGATTTTCCTTGCCCTTTTGCATAATTTTTTGATCAAGTAGGGGAAGGGTAGGGTTTTCCTTCCACATTCATTCTCCTTGAAGCACTTCTCTATCTCTAGATAGATTAGCTATGGAAGGTTTGTTGAAAATTTTCCACTTAGAGTGATGCATACTCGAGTAGAGAAGGTTGTCACCTTACTAGGCCTCATTGTTAGATTGAGGTAGTAGGCCACTATCTTAAAATAAACTTGTTTTGCCAATGTTAGCATGTCGTATTCTTTTCAATTGATCCCATAACACCATTGAGTCCACTCCCTTTTAGCCTTAGGTCCTTCTTGTATTGATAGCTTTGTCAATTGTGTCTCAATATCAAGTAACCCAAGGGCTTGTGCAATGGCTTCTACTAAGTAGGACACTTGGATATCCTTGATTTTCACAATGGCTCCTACCCTCCTATTATTCTAGAAGAGATATGTTTCTCCCATGTACACCTGCTCACTAGAAGTGATGATTAGCCACATGGGAGAGGCTTGTAGTTAAGTTTTGACATCTTCTAGAGTCTTTTCAAGTAGCAGCATGAAGTTTAGCTCTTGGAGAATTAAGCATTGAATTTTATGGTTCTCAATTATGTTGAGGTAGGCCTGTGTGAATGTGATCTCTAGTCTAGGTACAGGGCCTAGCACCTTGCCTCACTGTGAGTATTTAGATGTAGCTTCTTCTTTGGGAATCTATCAAACAAATTCCACCTCAACCTCATCTCTTAAAGGTCCTATTGCGTGGGTTACTTCAGCTTGTTCTTGGTCATGTTCTTGTTGGCCTCTTTCTCCTCTAGGTCATTTCTCCCATGGTTGCAATGGTCCTTCCTCCTGCAGTCTCTTTAGTCTAGGTGCCATCTATAATCACAAATTAGCAAATATTATGTAACTTAGAATGACTGGAATACCTTTTCTCATAGGAAGGTTACTCATGGCTAAGGTGTGATTATTATTAGATGGTTTAAGTATTTAATTTTTAATTAATTTTTAAGTTAATCCTTGGTGTACCGAAGTTGTTGGAAGAGTTAAACTCTCAAAAATTAATGATTTAATTGCAATTTATATCTTAACACTTTAGGGGAGTTGGGAAAAGTTTTAAAAAATTATTGTTAAAACCTTGAGGTTTACTACCCCCACAACTAAGAGCTTACCTTTGGTAACTACAAGATTGAAGGACAAGATGATTCGGATAAACAGTGCAAGAGTTATAGGCTCAAGAAGGTTTTGGGCTCTAAAAATTGCAAAAACTCCTTGGGTGCTATGGACCAAATGCAAAAAGTCCAAAGTGTTTAGTGGCATTTATACTATTTTTGCATTGTATTGATGGGGCCTAGTTGATGTGGTCTACTGCATCGACGGGGCCTCATTGATGCAGCTATTGACCACCGTTGACCAAGTCAAAACTTAAAAATTATAAGGAGATTTTGAATGAAATTAGGGTCAAATGGAAGCCCAAATAGCCATGAACATGATGAAAATGCGAGAAGAGGATGTTGTAGTTCCAAAAATTGAGAAAATCAAGAAAAATGGAAAAAGATGGTTCAAGGAGCACAGAGTGGTTTGCACAATGGAATATGCGAAAGATAGAATTGTAGCAATGTCAAAGGTCAAGGACTTAACTAATCAAACCAAGAGATATGCAAGTGGGTCCTCCCCATAGTAGTTACATGCCTTTGTTTCCCTTGCATAACCCCAACTAAGGAGCTTGTGGGCCCCACAATTGATTAATGGTCATGAAAAGTTAAGGACCAATCAAAAAGAATCTATCGAAGAATTCCAACACATTAGACCAAGACATTGAACATAACATAAAAACTAGTAGTGAGGTGAGTTATGGTAGCATTGATGGATGACTGAGAATGTGGAATGGAATCTCGAATTAAGATCATAAAAGTCCCTTGTGGAACACGTGTTTAAAATGACTTGAGAAGATCCATCCTTAGCCTAAACCAAAACCGGCTTCATTTAGTGACTTTGCATCACCACTTTAAGACTGATCTACCCACTCAAGATACAAGAGTGCTCCCTAGTTAGAGGGGACCTTCAAGCATGGGTAACATGTCTTTCTAGTCCCATAAGCAGTGCTTATAGCCTATTTATTTATCTAAGGGGTGTGTGTTGAATTTCCATCATCATCATATTTTTTTTTGAATTGTTCGATGGGAACCACACCATGCAAATACTTTATTTGACTTCCTATCAATGGTTGGAATGGAATGGTAAGAAGTTCATGAAAAACACCCAAGCACTCAAGTAAGTAGAAGATTACAAAGAGTATTGAGTCACCTTGAAGTCACACCCTCTACAACCCTTTGAACCTTTCCAATTCTAGAACTACCAAGGTAACCAATTGATTAAAATTTTTCTTTTAAGGGAAGGTACCTCAAACTTCCAGAACAAGGAAAACCATAGAGTTTGTTGGATGGGCAGATGTCATGGACTCACTACCTATTCCATGAAAAATAAACTATGTCATAGTCATCAGACATTAGAATCCAAAAATAGAAACTAGACATTGACAATCACAACATTAAGCACAACCCATCATTAGTAAACAACAATAGTGGCATTGTGTCCTATGATAATAAAGCAATTTTATTAGCAAAAATAATGAAAATTCACACTTAAATAAAATAAAATAAAACAAGAGTAAAATATAAAAAAGTGTAAACTTAATTAAGAAAGGTAATACATACTAACAATGTTTGTAAAACAAAAATTGAGAAAATCAATAATACAAAAAACCAAAGAAAAAGGTAAAGATCAGCAAAGTGTAAAAAAAAAAGTAAAAGACTAAAAAGCCATGTGTATGGTTAGCATGGATGGCCATCTCCCCCAAGACTATGATGAATGAAGGAGATCTAGAAAATAGAGTGTGGTTGTTCATCCGTTGAGGTGGTAGTTGTATTGGCTTGTCTTGGTTCGAGAAAAGGTTTTACTTGTTGGGTGTTAACCAATTGCTTTTTATTTGGGCTTGTGGGCTTGTAGATTAACATGGTCCCAGAGGAAAAGGTTTGATAAATTATATAAGGTCCTTCCCACAACATTTAAAACTTTGTCTTCTAGGGTATGTATGTGGTGTTCCAATAGAGAACCATATCTCCTGGTTGAAATTTCACTTTCCATATTTTGAGGTTATGACGTTGCTTGTTAACTACCTTATGCACCTCATTTGAAGATAGGACCACTAATCAATTTTCATCTAGCATGTTGAGGTTGATTAGTCTTTCTATTTGTGCTAGACTTAGGTCAAGATTCAAATCACAGGCTATTGAGAGTGTACAAAGTTTGGATTGAATCAGGAGTGTTGGAAGTTTTCATACACTAGCTCGTAGGAAGAGTAGCCAATATGAAGTTTCCATGTTGAGCGATAGGCCCATAGGGCATCATTGAGTTTTTTTCTCTAATCTTTTCTATATTCGCTAATGGTCATTGCCATGATCTTTGTAGTCTCCTTGTTAGTTACCTCTACTTGATAGTTAGCTTGAGGGTGATAGGGTGTTGTTAATTTATGTTCGACCCCTAAGCATTGCATCAATTTTCTAAAAGTGGCACATGTGAAATAAGTTCCATTGTCAGAAATTAGTGCACGTGGCATTCCAAACCTATTTACAACATTTTGTTATAAAAATCTAGTAGCATTGGATGATGTACAATCAATAATAGTTGCTACTTCTATCCATTTTGTGCAATAGTTGACTACTATGATGATATACACCTTTCCATTAGACATGGATGTAATGGGACCCATGAAAATAATGTTCCATATGTCAAAGGGCTCTAGTGGTTGAATCCACTATTGAGGACCTTCCATGTGAGCATTCATCCTACCATCTCGTTGATAGCATTCACAAGATCAAACAAACTAGTGGGCATACCTAAAGATTGTAGGCCAATAGTATCCTATCATCAAGATTTTTATGGCCATGCGTCTCCCTACATAGTGGCCTCTACAAGGCCCTTCGTAAGCATCCTAGAGAATGCACAATTGATCTTCATCAAGTACATAGCAATGAATCAAGCCATCAACGCACATCTTGTAGAGGTGTCCATTGATTTCCATGAAGTATTTGGCCTGATGAAGAAACTTTTACTTCTTTTTGAAGTCAAGATCTTGTGGCATCTTCTAAGTGAGAAGATAGGTGAGGATGCCATTGTACCATGTTGTTTCTGTGGGAATTTGATCATTTATTGCTCCTGTAAAGAGGAGTTCATATAGAAACTAATTAGAGAGTAGGCTCTCCTCCTCTTTATTATCCCATCTTAATTAAGGGAGGTGGTTAGTGACCACATTCTCAATCCCTTTTTGATCTATCATTGTGAGATCAAATTCCTACAAGATCACAAGCCATCGTATGATATGGGGGCTCACCGTTGGTTTGTTCATTAGGAAGCATGTGGAACTATGATCCATGTGGACAAATACCTTATAACCAAGCACATAGTGCCTATACTTTTCAATAGCATACACCATTGCCATTAGTTCTTTCTCCGTGATGTTGTAATTCAGCTGTGCACCTAGAATACTTTAGCTCATGCAATGGATGTAATATGAACATTTTTTATCATCCACCTATATAAGCACCACTCCCAAAGCATAATTCAATACATCTGTCATTATGTGAAATGGTCTAGACTAGTTTGGTGCCTATAGAATTGCAGTTTCTACAAGTTTTTCCTTCAACTATTGGAATGCATGTTCGTGCTCCTTAGTCCAAATGAACAGAGCATCTTTCTATGTTAGCTAGACTAATGGCTTTGCGATCCTAGAGAAATTCTCTATGAATCGCCAGTAATAGCTAGTATGTCTAAGGAATGATCAGACGTCTTTAACTATCTTTGGTTGGCATGTTATTTCTTCGATGACCCTTATCTTCTCTGGGTCTACCTCAGTCCCTTCTTGTGAAATTCAGTGTCCCAACATAATGCCTTCTTGGACCATGAGATGACTCTTTTGCCAGTTGAGTCGCAAATTTATTTCCATACATCTTTTCAATACTTTCTCAAGGTAATCCAAGGCTTGCTCAAATGTAGCTCCATAGGTGGAGAAGTCATCCATGAAGACTTCCACACCACTACCTATTTGCTACTAGGAGATGCTAAGGACTAGGCATTGAAATGTTACAAGGATATTACATAGATCAAATGACATCTTACAATATGAAAAAGTCCCCAAGGGACTTGTGAATGTTATATGACCAAGTAAAGACTATTGACCATTTGTTAACCACCTTTAATAACTTTTCTTTTTGGCCAAGAGAAAGTTTGGCATTGATTATAACTAGCTTACCATTGTTTAAGAATGCATACTCCATGTCAACTGATAAAGTTTTCAGCTCTAGGGGCTTCTTCTTGAAGTTATCAGAGATTTCCAACTCTCCCCAATAGCTATCATCATCTTCATCATTAGAGAGTTGGTGATGAACTTGCTCAAGTTCATTCATGTTTTCAACATAAGCACATGTTAGGCTCTTAGTTAATTCCATGCATAATGTGCTACTTCCAAATTCAGCTATCAGCCACTCGGTACCCTCCTATTTTGTGGCTACTACATACAAACACCTTTGAATATCTGTTTTTTATGCACACTAATTACATGCTTTAATGTATGTACTTTGATGGACCAAATCTTTTGCATGCAATTACACCCATTATCACTATACGTGATGCATGAAATTACACCCATTATCACTATACGTAATGCATGGAATATGCTTCTTCTCCAACCTGCCAAATTCATTTTCCTTGGAGATTTCCAAGAAGAGGTCCCTAATGCCCATACATGCATCGATTGTTCTTAACCAAGGCCCTTCCATAATGATGGAAAAGTCACCTTGGTAGTTTTCGACCTTGATCATTAGAAAGTCAGTAGGATAGGATCACTCACTAACTATGGTCATAATGTCCTTCACCAATTTCAAGGGAATAGTGATTTCCTGGTCTACCAATTCTAAATGCATATTTCTCTTCTTAAGAGGTGGTAGGTTCCATGCCTTGTACATGTCATGAGAGATGAGATTAACATCAAAACCACAATCAAGAAGAGCCTTTCATGGCTCATGTCCAACAATTTTCAGGTAAATGAATGGACTTTCTGGGTCAAATATTTTCATGGAAATATTTCCAATCTTGATCCAATTAGAAACAACATGAGTTAACATCGTAGTATAGATCCAAGGTGACGTTTGGTTGGGCACTCGAAGGTGTTTGATGCAAAGGATGAGGATGTTGGAGATGTAGGGTGACTAGCCACATTAGGTTGTGAGGGTTTAGGAGGACTATTGGGTCAAAAAAGGGGTTATTTCCTAGATCGATTGTCTAAATCATTTGGAAAAAAAAAACCATTTTTGATTGTATAGCCCTCGTAGCATTTTGTTGTTGTGGCTATGGAGGAATTTCTCCTTGCATGGATAGAGCAAGAGATAACTGGGTTGAAGGTGGAGGGATGTGTGTAGACAAATGTGAAGGGTGGTATAGATATGGGCTCCTCGAGTAAATGGTGAATGTGTTTGATGGTATTGTGGGCGGTGGGGGGGATGGATATGGTTGTGGTGGAGCTCCACTTGGGTAATAAGCTTATTGTTTCTAGTGGAACTACCTTGGATTTCCTTGAGGATACAACAATCATCTAATTGCTTGCATACATGCTAGTTGAGGATTCAATGCATACATCCCAAACTCTTATAAGTGTGACACCATAGGGAAAAACCCCTTTGGATGTTTATATTAATAGATTTCATAACTAGTATCATCTTTAGAGTCTATCTTCACAACTTTCTCAACAGCAGTAACTTTGCCCTTACCTCTATAGTAAGCACATTTAACTTCTTTTCGTTTCTTGTGTTCACGATTATTATTCTGTTCTTTGGATGCTTCAACAATCTTCATAGTAGTTTGAAACTTTTCATCCAAAGAGTCCCATAATTTATCAACCTTTGCTGAAATGTCAAAAATATATTTTTGAATAGGCAAGGTTTTCTTGTTCACCACTTTGTCAAGTGGTGACTCCTCCTTGTCATAAAATTAGACTTCTCTTTTTTAAATGGAAGGTTCCCTATTATACTCTTCCACACTTTTCCTTTTTTGCAACTCACCTTCTTCTTTTGCTACCTACTCTATAAGCCTACGAATCTGATGAGCTATTAATTTAAACAGTCCCCTTGGGCATAAAGCCCAAGAGTTCTTCTAGTTTTGGCTTTGAGTCCATTTATGATGTGGTGGAGCTATTCCCTTTAAGAATAACCATGGCCAAGGAATTGATGTAAGAGTGAATAGTATCTACCCATGGCGACATCTAAGGGTTCATGTGTTCCTTGTTTCTAGCCTTGGATTTGCCTTCTTAAGTCAATTACTCTGGAGTGTGTCTGGTATTATCATTGAATAGCTCTAACATTGTACTCCATTGACGAATGGCTTCCAGCTTCAAGGACCAATACTAGCTTTCAGCTTCCTTGATGGGTGTCCTAGGGAAAAGCTTGAGTTTCTACTAATCATTTTCAATGTTCTATAAGGCACAAGCATCGTGAAAAGCTTGTAGATGTGTTTGTGGATCAAAGTTGTATCCCCTCTCAAATCTTAGGATATTATTTATGTCTATGCACTTGATTTGGCTATCTCTCACATGCCTGGTTGGAATTTTTACTACCTCTGCAATGTTGAGCATGCTTCGAGTCACCAACAGAGGTTCATCATCATCATTGCATTGATGACACCGATGATGGTTCCTGCCACCTCTATTTTCTTGATGGCCTTGACAATCATTCTTGTCTTGTTGATCACCTTCATCATGATTATTTCAACAGTGATTTTTATGAGAACTAGTAGATGAAGAGGAATGTTCGGAATCAGATGCAAAGGGTGAAGAGGAAGATGGACTGCCACCATCATTGTGGTATCCACCACCACCTCTTTGCTCATTACAACCACCATCCTTAGATCCTTTGCAAATGTGATGTTTACCCTAGTCCCTACTGTGACTATCACTTTTTCCTGAACCTAGTTTATGAATAGTGGATTGCAAGTTTAGGGTCACACCCTCATTACCAACAACAAGGGGTGGAGAATCTTCACGTTGAGAGCCTTCAAAGGGAGGATCCTCATTGTCATCTTGGTTTAGAAGGAACAAGGGATTAGTGAAGTGTCTTCCCTTTAAAAGCTCATGGTGCTTCACCTAGTGTTGATCTTGCTTGCATTGTGTTTTAATGGGATGGTAATCCTATGTGTTATGATCAACCACAACATATTCCTCATGAAGATCCAAGATGTCTAACTTCTTAAGGGTTTGAAACAACATCCTAGACATAGATCAATCAGGGAGCAAGACAAGGTTGCCCTCCATATCACACCATCATAGTTGTTCATCCTAATGTAGGATGAAGGTGAAGTTTGATACATACTCATCTAGATGAGTATATACCACTTTGCACTCCTGTGGAACCAATGGTTTAACATCTTCACACCTATGGAAAGAAGACATTTTGCAACAAATAAAATTATCAGTGTGCTTTGTAGTTATATGTCATGTGAGAGTGATGGTGACCTTGAGTTCATCCAACAATATTAATAATATTTACTAATCCTAGATAGCACACATTTCAACAAAAAAGGTCCCTGAAAATGGCACTAATGATGAGTGGCGAGGTACCCCTATGCCCAACCATATGAATCACAAAGTGTTCACGCATGATTCGATTGAATTCCATGGACTTTACAGTTTTTGGTACACTAGTCTTCTAGGAAGTAAACCTTGCCCTAAGGTCATTCATTGTCTTCCCAATTACACTTGTGAAGCATAATTATATGGTTAAGAGTAATCAAGGCATATCATTTTTATCATTTTACGTTTTATGTTTTTGGGTGCTTGAAGAGAGAGATATAGAGTAATTTAATGACTAATCTAAATTAACTAACTAACTAGTCTCTAATTAATACTAACATAAGCATTTGTTCCCACTTTCCATACACGTCCTGAATGCACATATCCACTGCTAGGTTACCAAGTGCTATGCTACTGGGCGCACCAAGCAATAACACTACTAGGATTACCAAGAGAATACATGTTATGTTTGAAGCAATCATACTTATGTATTTAATATGTTTAGCTTATTTCTCTTAATTAGCCTAATCAACTTAATTACTAGAAAATATTAAATAAATAATTGAAAATATTAAATGCATAAATGAAACATTTAAACTATCCAAAATGTTGTAAGGTTTATCAAGAAGTTTGTCTTTATTACCGCACACACTGTTGTGCTCAGGTACAACAATGCTTGAATAAAGATCTATACACTCAATGAATCTTTTTGCACGCACTTGGGAAAAAGATTCTAACCTTTAACTAAACAACTTGTAAGAGCTCTACTACTTCTATGAAATTTGATCCTATAAATGTGGCTGGTGAGCACGTATTTATAGGCCAAAACAAACCCCTGCATCAACAGGGCGGCATCGATGCAACAAACTACATCAACAGGGCCTAATTGAAGGGGCCTAGTTGACGAAGCAAAATGTGTCAACAAGGCCCCATCGATGACACCTAGTCGATGCAACAAACTGTGTTTCATCAAATATCTAGTCTAAGTTGATCATAGTACACCTAAAATAACTCAACAAATAGCTACATAATTTCATCATTGATAATACCATCCTAGTGGACTCTTCATATTTGCAAGCAATCTCAAATCCACTAGCTTGCTAGATTGTTGTAGAAAAGTAAGAAAAGCATCAAGTGTATGATTAAAAAGAAGATAAAGATATAAAATTAAAGATATTACTAATTAAAGTTTATTGCATATTTAATCTAGATGAATAGCCACTTATAAAGGAGGAGAATGTCAAGTCGAGAATCATCAATATTTATCATTACATTCTCCAAGCCTTAGAGAGTCATCAATGATTCTCTAGCTTTAAGTGGGGCAAAGTACATTTGTTGTTGTGCCTCAATAGGGAAAATACAAGGAATAACCATTTCTAATTAAGAAGAGTAATTTTAGTTAAAAAATTAAAATAATATATAGATAATTTAATCTATGAAAGAGGAATTAATACAAGTGCCCTAAGAATGCAATAAATCACATATATCAGCTTGGATGTAGAGCACAATTTGCATATGAGCTAGTGCTAGTTGCAAATGAGTCCTCATGATACAATAAGTACCAAAAAGTGGCAAACTTAGCTAGATGGGAGAAAATACCTCCAAAACCTAATGATTATCAAACTTATTTATTTTAACTCATTCTGCAATGCTTCATAACTTTAGTAGCAATAATTATTTATTCATTTTCATGATAAAGAAAAAAAAGTAGTCATAAATTGGATGCTTGATAGTTTGTGAGTGTGGATTAGATTCTCAAAGAAAAACTCAAGGTGGATTCTAGTTAGCTAATAAAATCATAAAAAGAGAAGTCCAATGGATAGATGGAGTGAGGTACATATGGTAGCTAGGATATATGCAAGTTATCAAATCTTGATGTTAGCCACTTATATAATTTAGTTGCAAGTTATCAAATCTTGATATTAGCCACTTATATAATTTAGTAGTAGAATGATTGTAGATCAAAGGAAGCACTTCAGGCATGCTAGCTACATCACTTAGAAAGTGATGAGTGGTGGAGTAATTCAACACCCAACCATACAAGATACGAGTGTTCATGCATAGCTCGATTGTAATCCATGGACAAGGCAATGTGAATATGCTAGTGATTGGTTAAAGTTTAGGATCATTGTCTTTCCACATGAGCTAGTGAAATCTATGGGTATGGTTTAACTCACAGTGAGGTATATGATATTTTATGTTGTAGGGCCATTGCTACTCCTAGTAAACATGATGAAATGGAATTGGTTTCTAATCCTAAGTAAGACAATAACTACAAGGAAGTAATTCTAACTTAGACTAAGGCAATGGATATCCAGTCTTGATTTACCGTACATGCCTTGGACTCATGTAGTCATCATTGGGATTACCAAGTGTACCATTGCTAAGTGAATCAAGTGATAACACTACTAGGGTACCAAATAACTACACTTAGTACTTGAAACAGTGAAAGTAAAATGCAAGGAATGGTAAACATTAACTAAGAAAGCATTTAAGTGAAAATGGTGAACATTATTCTAGGTAAACAGTAAAGAAATTAAGTGGATGCTACAATGGTAAAAAGTAATCACGGTCTTTATTGCCTATCACACTTGTGTCCAAATATAAGATGCTCGAATAAAGACTTCATACAATCACTGAACACCACACTATGAACACCACACTACGGGCACACACTGCTAAGTACCTCAAACTAAAATTGCGAAAACAAACTAAAAGAGTTTTAGTTAAGGGTGGACGAAATTGTTGTTGGACCATGCACCTAAGTGTCATATTTATAGGTAGGCATGTGTGGCACAATATCTGATATCCAATGTCGTAGCATGGGCTCCGATATCAAGTACACGATATCATGGCTCTAATATTAGATGCCTAATATCGTAGCCAACAAAAATGCATCTAATCATAAATTTACAAATAAAGTTGCTTCAGGCATGCTAGCTGCATCACTTATAAAGTTACAAATAAAGTTTTGTTTTTAATGAATAAAGATAAGAGGAGAAGATCCACACTGATTATGGATTACTACTAGCTAGGTTCCTATTATGAGGTAGAGGAAATTAAGATACTAGTCATCAATTGCTTTCACTTACTAGTTGTAGTATCATATCAATGAAAGTTTTTCAAAAATAGTAGGAAAGAAGAGGGGAAGAGCACTTGTAGAACTTCTAGCGTAGGGGTAAAATATAAACCTACTAAGAAGGTTGAAGATTTCTCATAGCCTATTTGTCGATATAACATTGTATTAGTAACTAAATTGGAGGACTTACCTCCTCAAAATAATAACACCAACCATATCAATAGGTGACTTGACCCAACACTACTAATAAGAACATGATGTAGTTAAAGTTATAATTTTGTACTCTAACTAATAAAAATAAAAAGGCTTGTTTAGTTTAAAATAGATAACATGTACGCATTTTATGAAGGGATGATATAATTTTGCATTACAACTAATAAAAAGAATAAAGAGGCTTGTTTAGTTTAAAATGGATAACAAGAAGGCATTTTATGAAGAGATAATTAAGGAGTTGGTTGGCTCACATACTTTGTACCCAAAGGAACTAGGTACAAACACCCCATGTTACCTAAGCTTACAAAAATTGTTGACTTGTGATTAAAGAATGAAGAAAAATTTTTAATTGTCATAGTTTAATTTCACTTTTTATTTGATTCGTTTAGTGCTCCCTCATCTTGTTCAGTCAAATTGATAGAAAACCTTACTTTAATACTCTCATCTCATACTTCTTATCGAAGGTAGTGTTCAACATTATCTTACAAAAGGACGAATATCCATAAAGGAAATCCCCTATTTGGCTTTGGCTGAAACACATTTTGAGTGTTACTTTGACTTGTTTGTAGGTATACAAGCAACATAATCTTTTATGCTTCTTGATTACATGTTAGGGACAAATTTTGAAAATCTACTTAACGTGAATCCAGGTAAAACCATATCTATGAGTAAAATAAATTTGTCAGTATTCCACAATTTGATAGTTACCATTAATCAGCCAGACCCTTGAACACTTCCAAAATTTCATGTATAAAAGGGCGACAGGGATTGGATTGATAATCGACACCGTTTACAAGACAGATTGCATTTATTGGCTAGCGACTTCCAAAGAATTTCACAAAAAAAGGCTTCCCCATAGTGTCCTAACAGACCTACTCAAGAATACTAGTATATCAATATCCCGCGAAACGTCAAGCTTGCGTCTCCGTACAAAAATGGGAGCAGACAACTCAACAGAAGTGAGATTCTTCTGCGAGAGCTCGTCGCTCTGGCTAAATGTTGATCCAGAGAGCAACCCCATTTGTATTGGAACTAATGTTCTATACAGCTTTGTGTAGGCTGCTTCTCGACAAAATCGTCGTTCAAGAACAAAGCTCTGTTGGTCGCCGGAAAATGCAAACGAATAGCTTCTCCTCTAGCTCCATCTTGCAACTCAGGCATTCGCAGAGCTGAAAAGAGCTTTACTCTTAAATCCTTGATTTCCGATGGACTTAAGCGGCCTTCCCTAGCCTTCCTGGCTTTGGGAGCACAGGGCGTCACAGGCCACTCTACATTTCCAACTTGCATTTCCGCAGCAATTCTGCCATAAGAAAGAAAACGCCAAAATTTTCGAAAATTACTATATGTATAGAAACCTCTGATAACGTTAACTGACGGAAACTTGTTTTAAACTAATTCTTTAAAAATTGCAGGTTTAAAGATTTTAAAATAAAAAATAGTTGGTTTAGAGCTTACTCCCTCTGCAGGGATGAGATTCCTTTGGACGGAGAAAGAATATTCTTATTCAGAGAATGTCGCATGCGTCCCCTGCTAGGGGTAGTAAAATCGAAGTGCATTCTCTTAGCCTCAAATACCTGCGTGTAGATTCATTAAATTAAAAAGAGCTCTGAAGAAATTTATCGTTCTAAATTCCCTGTAAATGTGATATTCCTACCGCTTCTCTGAACTTCTTTGACACCCGAGAAAGGGGTTTCACTTCGTGATGAGGAAGACAACATACGATATGCACCTGCAAAAGTTAAGCCCTTAAAAGTTATATATTTTTAATAGCTGTATAAAGCATGAAAATTCTGCAGCCAGTAAAAAATGTCCTGATGATTCCACAGATAACAAGAAACAAGAAATAGCCATTCGCGGGTATATTCCTTAATACCAGAAACGGAACAATATACATCTATAGAAAATAGACACAGGTTTTTTTTTTTCCCTTGTTTAAGGCGCCCAGCCTTAGAGGATGAAGATGAGCATTACACGTCAGGGTGATGATCATTAAGAAACATGTAACTTTTTTAAAACGCCGTACACAATCACATGCTCCTTAAACACATGGTAAATTGCGTTTTTCAGTGGGGATTGAACGGTGGCTCCGACGAATAAGACAGGCTTAAATACAAGGTCATAAACAAATTGGAAAATGGTGTAACCCATCACATGCGGTCAAGGAATCAGCAGTAATCCATCTCTTGCAGCTAACAAGTTATTTACCATCTAGACACATTGGAAAAGCTTCAAATAAGCAATGATCTAAAGAGGTAAAAACACTCCAGTAATATACCTATCAATGGGCTATCAATATCTAAAAATGGTGGGATTAAATGCCAATGTTACTAAGAAAATCGACATAGGACATCGTGAAATTACAATAGCGATCCATGTTTATCAAAATCAAGAAATAGTATAAGTTATTGACATTCTTAGAAGGACTGAAACGCAGCCTCTACGAGTTCCCCGTACCGGCTGTTAACAAATTGGTGATCATGCGGGATAGTGAAAACAATATCAAATAATGATTTACTACAGCTGCACTCTGGCTGATTTTTGAAAATTCAGCCATTCAAAATCTACTTCAACCATCACTAGATATGAAACTGAAACTGAGATTTATTAACGTCCGCCAAAGGATGTTATATCTGAAACTAAATTTTAGGACTGCTTAGGCTTACCAGGAAACTGTACATACATTCATGTAATTTGAAAGATCTTAAGCCGGAAGTGGAACACGGACAAAAAGACAAACTAAATAAGTCAAAAACGAAGCGTCACTTACCAACAGATCAAAAGGCAGCAAGGAAATGCCAGAATCATTATTATGACTTGAAACCGGAAGCTTTTGCTTTTGCTTCGAGACATTATCTTCGAGATCTCGACAACGGGATAAGTTTTGCCTCGCCATGCGTTTAACCGGGTAAGAATCCGCGGCTTTTTGTCTTCTCGTGCAACGAGCGGACGACCTTGTGCGTTTATTAAGCGACGCGCCGGAGGGGCATGTAGACCGCGTACGATTCCTGGTCATCATCCTCATTCGGACGTAATTGCTGCGCAAAACAGACCAAAGATCTGGTTCATTCGACTAATCTTGAACGTAAAAATCATCTTAGGAACAAAATCATTTAAAAGGGAAAATGTAGACTATTTAGTTTTCTTTCCCCTACGTTTAGTCGCTACAGCTAATCAAAAAGATATCAAAATCAACAAAGCTTTCTTCATATCAATAATAATTTACATCTACGCAAAAAATCTCTGCGTCTTGAACATGTCTCTACGGCGTAATTGTTGTGCAAAAGCAACAAATCTTTACTTCTTCGGCGCATATCCCAGCCTAAACTACTCAAATAGACAGATATAATCTTTCTACTCTCAGATATCTTTCCTAAATTCAAAAATAATCAAAAGCAGCAAATTACGGCCCTTAAGGGATATTTCTAACTCCAGTGACTTAAAAAAGAAGAAGAAGAAGGAAAACTCTGGCATCTTTCTGAGATTTCAGAACCTAAAACTGATTTCCTAAGGCACTCAGAGTCAAACCATATCCCATTCGTTTCAGTAACCTTCAAAGTCAGAACCAGCGAAAACAATGACACGTAAAACAACATAATTCTGCACCATTTGCAGATTCCACAGACTAAATCTTGCGCAAAAGCAACCAAACGCCATGCCTACACCGAAACCATCTAAATCACGCAAAAAAGCAACAATTTGAGCCTTTACGCGACCCTCTCAAAGCAGCCGAAACTCGTCAAAGGTCTCAAACTTCAAATTCCTTCCAAAGATCTTCCAACTCGCAAAAAGCACAATCAAAGACAACTAACACGGCATCCAAAGCCGAGAAAACTGAGGAAAAGCAACCAGAAACAGCATTGCATCTGCAAAATTACAAAAACAAGCACAAGAAGAGCAGCAAAAGAGGAGAAAATGCTATGTCAACAGCAACGTTCACAAACCTGACCAACACTGAAGTGCCGGAACAACGCAATTAGATCAGAACAGCAGCAGCAGCAGCAGCAGCAGCAAACAACGGAACATAAAACGGAGAAGAAAGCAAAGCCTCCTGGTNATGCTTTACTTAATGATTCAATTACCCTTGCTAATATATGATGGTGTTGTGTGTGCAGATGGCAATCATACAACAACGGAATGGATCTGGAGCAGATACTTGGAATGGAGCGNCAATTCCAGCGGAGAATGCGAAACCAAACCATAAAATGCGCAATGCGCTGTCGATATTTCTACTGCTCCGTGACTGGGGCCATTGATAGCGCGCCATGTGGCTGTGGCCGGCCGTTATTCATTAAATTAATTAATTTGCGAGGAAGTTGCGCAGAATGAGGGGGCGATACCTGGGCCATTCATTCCGCTAAGTTTAGTCGGATTCAGGTCTGGTTATTCTGTTTTCTTGCAGATTTGTTGCTAATAATGGCACAAGGCGCCATCATTTTGTTGCATGGTTGCTACCTTTAGGAAACGGCCTCCCACATTATTTATTGTAGCGTTGGATTAATGCAACTGGGAACATTTTATATTCCTTGGGTCTACCTTGAATGAGCTCGTCTATGAATTGGTTGGTTCATTTATTGTTTTCCTGGTTAATAATCTGTTCATTTAGAGTTAGCAAGGCACGTATCATTGACGGTGTTTGATGTTACCTAAAGCTTGCTACAAGATTTCCCATACATTTATAAGGGAATTTTAATGTTAAGGATCAAGGGGAAGTAAGGATGCTTTAAAAAAAAATAAAACACCTTGTTATTCAAGTAAGATGTGAATGTATTGGAAATGTTAATTGTTAGCCTTGTTTTTTTTTAAAAAACTAAAATAGAAATTTTGTTGAGTGAATTTTAATGTTTTTTTAAAGCAAAAAACTAAAGTAAAGCACCTTCCTTATTATTATTAGCTTACTAGTAAGTGCCTTGGCATAAAAATTGCAAGTGACAAGTTTGATTCCAATAGAATATATTGAACTATAAGCTATATCTAGGGGATGTAATTAAAAATTTGTTGTTGTTAAAGGCAAAAACATGAAATGTGCAAATAGATAACTAATCTAATACCAATGTTTGAGATTGTTTGAAATGCGCTGCGGTAACGACTAACTTGCTATTTTTGCTGCAGATCTCTTTTCTTGCTACGGTGTCGCGTTGTTGGGCACTTCTGTGCTTTGTGGCAAGCATCAACGTTGCCATTGGTCGTCCCATTTTCCCGCAACCAATGTTTTCCTTTTTCGGTGCATCATCTGATGTTTGGTGCTTTGTACTCTGTCTGCAATGCACATGAGGCTTTGTGATCGACGTTTTTCAACATTTGGCTCCACCATGGTCACGAGGGTTACTGTCCTCGCAAGCTGTTGCATTACGCAACAACACTACTATTCACAGTTTTCTTTTTTGCCAAGTTAATCTTAGTTGTTGGGGCTTCTAGCATCATTGGCATTGGGTGACGATTGTGTGGCGGTACTGAGGCTCCTGGCCCTAGTGGGCTACGGTCTGCATTGCAGTGCTAGTCATGGTTGTGTTGCTGCTATTTGTTGAGCGATGGTAGTTGTTGCTAATGGCAATGGCATGGGTGGAGTGGCATGTCTCTATTGTTAAGTGTTTTCTTAGTGATGAGCAATGAGGTACCTCTACATTCAACCAGACGAATCACAAGCGTTCACGCATGATCTGGTCCAATTCCATGGATGGGACTAGTTGTGGCATCTATATCATTACANGGTAGCTTTGTCACATATGGTTTAGTTCAAAGTGAGACATATGATGTTGTCTCTAATTCTACACTACTCTTGATAATAATAAAAAGCTAAATTAATTAAGCTAATGGATAATAGGAAATGAAATCTAACTAGCCTACGTGCGATGGGTATATGCCCTTAATCATTCGTATACGTCTTGAACTTCATGAGAATACTTTTGGAATTGCCACGCGTACGTCATTGGGTGTGCCAAAAAGTACATTGCTAGATTACCAAGTATCTACACTTAAACACTCGTGATTAAGGCGTACACATTTCGCTTAATAACAGGAATAGTAAATAGCAATAAATGGAAACATTTAACTAAACAAAAGGAGTAAATAATTAATAATTAAAAGCAATAATAATCTAAGTGGTTGCTACAATGATGGGAGTAATCTTGATCTTTATTGTCAGTCATGTAACGTGTCCAAGTACATCACACTCGAACAAAGGTATCATACAATTACAAGCATCACACTACGGGCATGCATTGGGAATAACAATCTCTAAGGAAAAGAAACTAAAAACTAAAACTTTTTCCCTACTTCATACATTCTACATACTGTCTCATCCGAGCACCCAAGTGCTGTATTTATAAGCAAACCCAGATGAGGTGATGTTAGATAATTGACGTTTCTTCTTGGCTCCAACATTAGGTTGTCAGGGCTTGACAGGATGATGACTCATCATACCCCCACAACTGAATGAAAACTCATCCTCAAGTTAAACAAAATGAGGAACAAATTCCTTACAAGATATTGGAAATGTATGGGATTATCGACTAACTTAAACAATGAACAAACCAATTGACTCTTTGCATGTCGCAATGGTGTAATACAAAAAAATGGGACACATTGTTACAAAGCAAAAAAAAAAACTAGGAAGCTCATGTGGTGCTCGAAGGTGGTGGCTCTTCTACTGATTACTTCCCTTTGTCACTAGGCTATTGAAATTTGTAGCGATTGAGCAATGCTTGCAACTTCTCCTCTTCTATCCTTCGGTCATGTGCCATCCAGGCTGTTAAGCTAATGTGTGCTGGCGTCAGTACATCTTAAGGACATGGCAGTTGCAGAAACATCTAATTTGCCTTTATGTACCAAGTCACGAATTGTCATCATTCTTCCTTAAAGGTCCTAGCTTTGTCTTTGAGTTCATGATAATTTGTCAATCTTTGAGCTAGGTTCGAGCCTACATCTTTTTGTCCTTGATAGTTGGCTTTGACCACCTTTAATTTTGAGTTTGCCACTTGTAGCTTCTATAAAACATCCTTTCGATCTGCAAACTCTTTCTCATATAATGCATAGGTGGTTGCCAATTTTTTTTCTAGCTCATTTTAGGGGTGACCTATTGTTAACATGGCAAGGTTGGCATATCTAAGGTTAGCCAACTCCATGTATTCTTTCATATCTTCTATCTACAGGTCTTTGTTCTGAACTTTCACTTGATAGACCAAGACATAGCTATCCAAGATGGGCTACCACTCAGGATTTTGGATTGACAAGGAGCTGATCTGGGCTTTGGTCAGCTGGATTTCCATTTCATTGATCTACTTATATATGCCAACTCGATCGTGGAAGTTCTTCTTTAGTTTTTCATGCTTTTTGGCCTCATTTTTCCATGTGCTAATTTTAATTGCTGACTTTTGGCAAATAGCACGGACCTCCTTCATTAAGAGCATTCTATTCTCTCTAGCCAGTTTATTCATATCTTGGTTGACCCTTACTAGTTGTTCTCTTAACTAATGGACGCTTTCTTTTAGAATGTTCTTTTGCTTCTCCACGATGGTCAACCTAGAATTTTCTACGGTGAGCTGCTTATTCTCTTCCTGTATGACAGTCAATGTCTTTTTGTATGCATGGGATTGTTCATCAACAACAGAGGCATTTCAAATTGCCTTCTCTTTCTCTTGCTTAGTGGCTACTCTCTCCTCAGTTAGCTTATTTAGCTACTCCATATTGAATTGTTCGAGTTGGTCTGGCACAACAAAATGGATGGGATCCTGTTGTTTGACTCTCAAGGTAATTAGCTCTTCCTGTAATCTTTGTATTTCTACGTCCACATGCTCTGTCCTAATTTCTGCCATAACCAACTTTCCTTTTGTGATGATGAGGTCTGATTGGGCTACAATGACATCACTAGAGATGTCAAACAAGGTAGTCATTACTTGGCCTATCTGTAGCAGTTGATCAAGCACATCCTCATGCACCGCAGGAGTTATTGAAGTCCTGACCAATGCTTATGCATCTTTGGCTCCTAGTAGATCTATTGAGGACACAACAAGCACCATGAATGATTCTTTGATATGATCTGTGATGACTTCTATTGCACCTGCCGCACCCATATGTCGCAGTACGACAATCATGGTATCTTCTCTAGTTTCCAATGTTACTTGGAAGGATGCAACATTCCCAAAGATCTTTCATGACCATTAGGATCCTTCTCCTCCTGATTGCAGTGAGATCTCCCCCCATGTTGGGTCAGTTGACACTGTGAGCTCTACGACATCATCCATGACTTTGAAGAGGTTGGACTTGTCCTTGCTTCCTCAACTAACTACTTTAGAAATCTTCTATAAATGGCTTATCATGGGCCTATAGTCTTACAATGGTGGAAATAGAAAAGCTTGTGCCTATGGATGCTGCTTAGGCTCATGTTGTGTTTCAGTTTGTTGCTCTACCTCCTTCTTCACTTCTTATTCTTTACCAAGATCCTTTCTCAGTGCTGCAAGTTTTAGGAGTTCAATCAAGGAGGTGTTTTGAGCCTTCCTAGGGACATCATTAGTATATCCTAGGATTCTAGCATGCTTGCACAACCTTTTAATTAAGCAAGGAAATGAAAGTGTTGGTCTCCCTAACTTCATTTCTTCAAACTACCTTTGAATTTTAGTGAAGTAAAATTAGGGAAGGTTGGCCGCAAATTTACCCATTAGAATGATACTTTCCCTAGCCACATAAGTTGAAATTCAATTAATCCCTTTTGTGGGAAATAGGTGGTAAGTCTCGATCTTAAAATATTTTCTCTCCTCAAGAGTCATTTCATTGTACATTTTATCCGCCTTGTCGTATGCTCGTCTCAACCATAATTTCTTAGTCTCAGGGTTAGATCTGGTTGATAGATAAGCAACCTTAGCCCCTTCATTTGGTTGGTTGAGAGCCACAGTAATTACTTTGATTGAATAAGGGATGATCATCCCATAGATATTAATGGTGCTGCCCTCATATTTACTGTGCCAAAACTGATAAGTTTCACCCAGGTACCATTCGTCACTATTTGACAGGATGGGCCATAATGGGGATGCCTTGAGTTGTGTTCGAACCGCTTCTAGAGAAAACTCCATGAATGGCCAAAGTTCATCTCCACAATGACCAAAGCTAATGTGGACATTTCTAAAGTGGTAGCAAGGTAATTTGGAGGCAATGTGAGATGTTGTCCCTACTCAGAAGCTTGTGGTTCTATATCCTCCCCTTGGGCTGATTGCCTAGTAGTAGGAGCCTCTTGGTGAATTCTGAAGGATTGGGCCTCCTACTCTACATGTTATACATGTTTGCCTTGCTAACCATGGCCACCTTGTGGATGCTTAACAGCTCTTTGAGAGGGTTCACCTTAAGCACATCTTTTTGGGGCCATCTACAATCAAGCAAAGGTCAAGTGTTACTAAGGTTATATTTGTTATCATAAATCAGTTTATACCTGACTTGTAACCTCAGTTCATTAAGTTCATAATGCATATGATCATAGAGTTAGAAATATTTTCAAGAAAAATCCCCAAAAAGTGTCTATCTCCTTTTATGACCCTTTGTAATTAGCTCTTTTTTTCTTATATGTAACTTATAATGATGGTTATGCACCCATGGGTTGGAAAAATTGGATTTCTGGCATTAACATGAGTGATTTTTCATTATAACTCCTAAAGTTTTTAATATTATTACCCTTATGAGACCTTCTAGGTGATAGCAAATTTTAGCAATTTGGTGCAAGATTCACATGCAAGCACCCCCCACAACTAAGTTAAACACTTTAGGTTTAAATGGGTGCAAATGGCACAGAAATTGGAGCAGTAGAGAGCTAAATATTACAAGTGGAAGATGAGTGCGTAGAGCTCTAAGTTGCGAGAGGAAATTTGAACAAATAACCTAGTAGCAAATGATGAAGATGAATTTCAAGTACTACGGGGATCATATATATATAGTTTTGTGAGACCTAACATTAGTTACCCAACGTTGCATCTGACCTAATGTTGGGTATGTGATGTCAAGGTCCAAAAATGTTCACTGAATCAGGAAACTAAGCATGCAAACTAAAGCTCTGTGATTGGGTGGAAGGTTTGAAGTTAAGTCCATCATTTTGGGGTAACTGAAAAACTAATTTGAGGCACCAAAAGTATGAGAAGGTGAAGTCATTGACATGAAAAGCACTAGAAAGAGCAAGAAAAAGGCATTGAAATCGAGGTTCTAGGATAGATCAAGGACATGATAAGGGAAACAATAAAATGTAACCATTGAGTTCTTGGAAGGTGAAAAATGATGTGGTTGTGTCAAACAAGTACAAGTCACAAAAGTGACACAAGTGGATCCTTCCCAAAGTAGGCTCTAGCCTATGATGCCCTTGTGTAACCACACCTATAATGTCCATCGGCACTAAAGGGATTGAATGTAATGCATATTTGTGAAATAAAACACACATGTTAAAACCATAAAATTGAGATAATCACTTTATGTTACACAAAACCACAAGTTATGATCATTTGGACAACAATATGGGATGGACTATAGAAGAGATTTGCAGAAGTTGGAACATGAGGTGTCTCACCATGGTCACAATGAAACCTTATGTGTTATTAATGGTGAAATAATCATGAGTCCTTTTGTCCAAGATGCAAACCAAGTCCACACCACATTGCAATGACATCACATTATTTCATCACATTAGTGGACAACCATAAGACTATCAAGTTTGCAAGGAGTAATATCACTTGGCGTTTTGTCCAAGGGTGAAGCTTTGTTAGGGCACACTTATTATATATATATATATATTGGAATTTTGAGAAGCTACCAACCTTCAGGCATGGGTACATGTATTTCCAATGGAACTAGTAGAAGTTTATTCAATGCCATTTGAAGTTCTTCTTACTTCCATTTTTTGTTATATCTACAAGGATATAGTTACAACCTCAACAACATGATAGAAGATACAGAAGTGATCAAAGAGAATCCAGAACTCCCCTTGATGTCACATCCTTTACATTCCATCTTGGTTTTGCACTCTTTTGTCCAAACAAAATGATTATGAAGTTATTTTTAGTTTGGATGATGAAAATGATTACCATTATGACCATAGCACGAACCTTTTATCAATGGAATGGGTGGATGGATGTCGTGGTCTCAATGTCTAAATAATCAATCCCTTATGACTTGACAACATAGAGAAAACCTCACCTCATTGGGCAACATGATCATCTTATTCACAAGCAAGATTACATAATAAGGAAAATGAAAACAACAAAGAGAAAAAATTGGAAGAAATAGGAAAACTTGGATTAAGAAATAGGAAAATGACAAAAAATTGCAAAACAAAAGGATGAAAAGCACTTAAGAATCTTGAAGATTAGAATGAGGGGGTGACCCCCCACAACTAAACATTTGGCTGTGGCAAGGATTAATAAGTGGACTAATAGGATCCATGCATGTATGAAATGTTGGAAATTGTCCATACCCTAGCCACTAGGTACCTATTGGTGGTGTGGTGGCTGGGTATAAAAATTGTTGGTCACACACTTGATGGTTAATGTATGGTGGGTTAGGATATGAGATGTGTTAACATTATAGATGGTTGGCCCACAATTGCACCCTTGATCATGATATGGTATGCATGGATGTATTTGTCTCCCCACATTATTAAATTCATTAGTTGGATTTGGGATTGGAGTATTGATGGATGGTGGCCCTTGTGTATAATCAAAGGATGTTGGTTGTGATAGGGAAGGTGGTGCACTAGGTTGGCCTTATGGTGGTTTGGTTGATGTGGTGGATCCATGCATGGTTTGCTTTGGCTTATGGCCTTCCCTTCAGAAGGGACATTTCTTACGTTTGGATTAGGACCCATTGGTGTTAGCATGTCTATGCACATTTATAGCACAAGTGGCACTCGTTTGTTGATATTTTGGTGCAAAACCTTCTAGTGTTGTTGGAGGTGGCATATAAGAAGGTGGATTATGAGAATAATGAGGATAGGATGGATGGTCAAAGGCATGAGGTGGTAATCCTTCAGGGTATGTCATGGATTGATGGTACTTAAGAGAGTGGTAGTGGCGATTTGAAGTGGAGGATGTAGAACTAGTTGGAGAAATAGGGTGTTGAACATAATATCCATGCGGTTTCAGCAAAGATGGCTGATTTGGTGGTGGCCTCCTCCACAACTATGGTTGTTGCTACTATGGTTGATGAACATTTTGAGGCTAGTAATAAGTCCCTCTAGGATGGTATGATCACTTGTGGGATTGTTTATAATTACCTTGTGGAAGAGGAAATCTCCCAAGCATGTGCTTTTGCATAAACTTCAGATTTAAGACACCTACCCAATACTCTCATAGATGCAAAAATACTATGCAATGGCCCTTTGGATGGTCATATATGTAGATGTCACATCGATTATCTTTGTTTGTGGTTAATTCTATAACCTCACGTTTCTTAGCTATTTTTCCTGTTTGTCAAAAAGTGTTCTTGGCTATTTCTTGGTTCTTTATCCTTTGTTGATTGTGATCGCTTGGCTTATTTTGCATGATTCTCTCCTCGACTGTCTCAATGAGAGTTGTAATATTTTCACATATCCATGTAGACATCCTATTAAACTTTGCTTCAAGTTCATCAATAGATTTTTGTATCGGCAAGGTTTGTTGTGGAATCACCATATCGAGAGCAGTTTCGTTCTCCTTATCATAGATTTGGACCTCATTTTGTTGAAGAGTTTGGTCCCATTGATATTTCTCAACATTCTTCCATTTGCATATCTATCATTCTTCTTTTGCCACATGCTCGATTAGCTCTTTGATCTGATGAGCTTGGAGCTCATATAATTACCCTGGGGTGTACATCCCAAGGATCTCCCTTGTTTCATTATGAAGCCCATCTATGATGTCGAAAAGTTGCCTTTCCTCAAAGAAACCATGGCTTGGGTGTCTATTCAGTAAGGTCCAAGGGCTCATGTTGTTCATATTTCCATTCTTGGATCTATCTCCTCAAATTGGACACCCTCACATAGGTTTGGTATTTCTTGTTGAAAAGTTCCAGCATTATAGACCATCATCGAATTGAATTTGGTCTCAACAATCTATACCACACTGCAACTCTATCAATTAGTGTCCTAGGAAATAATTTAAGCTTTTATCACTCACTTTCAATGTTGTAGAAAGCACAGGCATCATGAAAGGCTTTTAATTAATGTTGCGGATCTGAATTATAGCCTCTTGCAAATATAGAAATATTAGTCATGTTAAGCTTAGGTAAATGGCTCTTTTTGTGATGTTTGTGAGATATCTTAATGGCCTCTATGATGTGCATTAGGCTCTTAGTGGCTAACAAGGGTTCATTGTCATCAAAAAAATTGTGAGTAAAATGTCTATTGCTATTTGTTTGATCATGATGATGTTTTCTTTGACCTTTCCCATGGGTTTGATTTCAATTTTTAGTCCAACTATTTAGTGAAGCCATATCTCTATACCTACATTCATCTTCGTCAGAACTAGACATTGAAGGAAAAGAGAAGAATTGCCATGGCTTCTATGTGTTCTTCAGGGTCCTTTGATTTATCATTTTTGGGTTTTGAGGTCTTAGGCCTTGAGGCCTCCCTTAGTTTAGGACCTATGCCATATCCTTTGAGATTATCTACCTTAGATGAATGTAGTATTTGGGTGTTGTTAGGGTGGTCATGATCATAAGAAACCCTTGCATAAGGTTGATCACTCCAATTGTCTTCATTTTATATCATGTTATTTCTCCAATGAATCTATTCACTATACAGTGCATTGTCATTTCTATGTGGGAGAGACATTGTTGTTGGTTTATAGTGTGTGTGATTTAATATTTTCAGAAAGACATATTGTTAATACCTTTTACAACAATCATGTATGATATAACTAATCTAGATAACGAGCACCATCCCTAGCAATGATGCCAATGATGAGCAGCAAGGTACCCCTATGCTCAACCATATGAATCACAAGCACTCACGCATGATCCGATCAAATTTCATGGATGGGACTAGTTATGGCATCTAGATCATTACACTCTAATCGTAGTTCACTTCTTCCCACTTGGACTAGTGGTAGCTTTGTCATGTATGGTTGAGTCCAAACTGAGGTGTATTATGTTTGCCTCTAATTTTACACTACTCCTAATAATGATAAAAAGGTAAATTAATTAAGCTAATGGATAATAGAAAATGAAATCTAACTAGCCTATGTGCAATGGGTATTCACCCTTAATCATCTGTATATGTCTTGGACTTTGTAAGACTACTTCTAGAATTGCTAAGTGTATGTCACTGGGTGTGCCAAATAATGCACTACTAGATTACTAAGTATTTACACTTAAATGCTCATGATTAAGGTGTACGCATTTTGCTTAATAATAGGAATAGTAAATAGCAATAAATGGAAACATTTAACTAAAGAAAGTAGTAAATAATTAATAATTGAAAGCAATAATAATCTAAGTGGATGTTGCAATGATGGGAGTAATCTTGATCTTTATTGCTAGTCATGTAACATGTCCAAGAACGTCACACTCAAACAAAGGTTTTGTACAATTACAAACATCACACTCCAGGCATGCACTGGGAATAACAATCTCTAAGGAAAATAAACTAAAAACTAAAAATTTCTCCCTACTTCATACATTCTACATACTATCTCATCTAAGCGTCCAAGTGCTGTATTTATAGGCAAACCCAAATGAGGCAATGTTGGATATTCAACGTCACTTCTTGGCTCAGACATTGGATACCTGACGTTAGGGGGCTTTGAAATTGGGGCTTGACAAGATGACAACTCATCACTTAGGGACTAAAGGTTTCCTTTGTGGTTGCTATTGTTGCAACCACCACTGTGCTCACCTCATGGGTCGATGCAGTGGCTGGAGGTGCTGTTCTACACAATTATTATGTATTTTGGTGTTGCAGTGGGTGGCTATGTTCAAGAGCTACATGCTATTATATGCTATGGGAGAGTGGTGGTGGTGTTCACTTTCTCTATGGTGGTGGGTGGTCTTGCTGGTGCTATGGGGTCAATTTTGTGTGGGTTCTACAATGGCAAATTTGTCCAATTTTGCTCCCCAGTAGGGAAGTTCTTCTAACTTGCCTAAAATTGATTTCATTCTTCTGGATGATTTTTTTGATGCAGTTTCTAAAGATTTTGCAACACACTTTATTTTTCTTCAAATAATGAAGGTTTCTAAGTATTAACACGTAAATCCAAAGCCTCCTTCAACCCCAGGGCATTCAAGTTTCTCATGCCCATTACTATGCTCAGAATTTTATTCTTATGGAACTATCCAAGGCCTTTTAGGTTGAGAAGGCTCTCTCTCTCAAAATTTTTCCAACATAGAATGCAACTCTAATTATGCACACCTAGAGATTTAACTTTAATGTCAATGAACTAGCATTTAACACAATTCCCTGGTATGTGGAATTGTCAAATCTTCCACTCATTTTTTCATCTATAGAGAGGAACATCATGAGCACCCTTGGTCCTATTATTTCTGACCATAGCACTATGATCAATGGAACTCAAATTTGCCGTTATTATATCAAACTTGATATTGCTCTTACGAAGACCTCATTAGCCTTTGGAACTAGTGGAAAACTCTTCACCTAGAAAATCAATTATTTTTATTTTCCAAACTTATGTAGCTATTATCATCTGGCTGAGCATCATATCTTGGTGTGCCCCTTCTTAGCTAAGAAAAATCAATCCATCACATCTCAAAAAATCCATTTCCAAGACACACCATTCCACCCACCATCATTTTAGGTTTAGATCCTCTTCCAAAATAGCTCCAAACTCTTCCTCTTTGTTTGGCCGCTCAAAGGTACAAATGCCATAGACAGGTGCACATACCTCAACATATGTCATCCCCTCAAAGTCATTCAAGGACTTTGTCTTGGGTGAGGAGTTTGTTATAGGTAGTGGAAGGAAACGAATCAAAGCTTCCTCCCTTACAACTCCACCCTCCACTTCCTCTCCACTGAACACTTTCGATGGCCTTGTCACTACAAACAACTCCTTTGTCCTCCTTTCACAAACAATGGAAGTTGATACTTCAACTTTTGAACCTTCTATTGACCTCTCATTTGACATGCCCTCTGCTTCCCCATGAACCTCCTATCATGGAACATCTAAGCATTACTGATAGGCTTCAACAAAAGTGTGCAAGTAACTTTCTTTCTAGTCTTAATATTACTTTTGATTTTGTTCCTCTTAAAAAAATTAAGATTTTAGCAAACCATTTATCTCTTTGAGCCCATTGGTTTCTCCCTCACTTATCAATTCTTGTTACCTCCCACGTGAGTGGGAAAGGAAGAGCTACCATTATCTTATCAACTTACTATCAAGATAAAATCATTCAAAGTGGTTTTGAATCTGGTCATAGAGTTTCTTGGGCTACCTTCTCCTCCTTGCATTGCCCCTTCAGTATCTGCTCGATTTATGCCCCTAATGATTCTATAGAACGTGCTCTCCTATGGTAGGAACTAGCTAATTCTCTTCTCTCAATACCTTGAAGTTTTGAAGGAGATTTTAATATGATAGAATTTCCTCAAGATAAGCTTGGGGGCGGGGGTGTTTCTTCAACTACCAAATTTCAAGTATCAAACCTAGTCTTCCTTTAAGAAAAAGTTCTACCTTTTTTATGGGATGGATGCCTCTGCTAGCAATCTGTTTCATAGATTTACTTGGAGCAATCTCTATCTTAGATAGGCTCACATCTACAGTAGGTTAGATAGGTTCTATTTTTCTATCCTTTATTTTTGGCAAGCCTTCTCTGCTACTATGGTGCATCAACACGCCACCTTATCAAACCATCTTGCCATCTCTATATCTATCTAGATTCATGGCAGTAATTATAGACATAAATTTCATCTTTTCTGACTACATAACAACTACTTCTCTTCCCCTTCTACTTGACTTATTTTCTTTAACCTTTGGAATGCTGAACCTAGGTCTTTAGATCAGGTGGGTTGGATTAAATGGTGGCAATGTGCTTCTTGTAGAGTGCAGAACTTTGCTCATTCATATGGTAAGGTAGTGGCTACTCAAGTCAAACAAGAATATAGTAATACTCACCCTAATATTGAACATCTAATTCATAAATTAGCTCAAGATTCTTTCCACACTCTTGTTTAGGAGGAGTTAGCTAGAGCCCAGTTAGCCTTCCAACAATGGGAAGTGTATAGAGCACAAAGTGCCTTAACTAAAAGTAGGCTCACTTGGTTAAATATTCAAGATAAACATTGTAAGGAATTTTTCAAGTATCTAAATAGCTCTTCTCCTTCACATTCTTTAGAAAAAATCTCTTGTGATGATACCACCATCACTAACCACAATAGTATACTCTCATTTCTTAAGAACCATTATGAAACCCTTTTTGCTACTACCTCTATGGACATCTCATCTTTTAGACTACTACCCTCAATTATCCTAGCCTTATCAATTCTACTATGTTGCAAAGTTTAGATGCTGATATCACCAAGGAGGAGCTTTAGGTAGCTTGTTCCAAGTTGAGTCATGGGAAGGCTCTAGGTTATGATGGTTTCCCCATTGAAATTTTTTCAAACTCATTATGATCTGGTGGAAAATGATCTTCTCTAGGTTATTAGAGAGGCTATCTGTTGATGTCAACACTCCCATGCTCTCATGGGGCCATGATTATCAATATCTCTCTCTCTCTCTTTCTCTCTCTCTCTCTTTCTCTCTCTCTCTCTCTTAATAACCACCATAAAAATCATGCGAGTAGTGGGCATTTAAACTGTCGGGTGGTGGTCATTAATGGTGGTGGTTACGGTCATTAGTGGTAGACATTTCAGAAATTACAGTGGTTATGGTCAGTAGTGGTAGATTTTTTGGAAGTTACAGTGGTTATAGTCATTAGTGGCAAACGTTTCAGAAGTTATGGACATAAGTGGACACTTAATTAGAGAACATGGGCATTATTACATAAGAAGTGATGGCAATTTCTATAGCCGTTACATGAAATGTAGGCATCATTATGGATGGCCACAGTGGCTATAAAACTAGGGAGAAAGAGGGCTCTTGGGATGGATCTTGGAGAGGCAACTTCTTCTCCACTAAGCAGCAGTTTCCTCTTTTCTTTTCTTTTCTTTACAAGTTTTCAGCTAATCTTCGAGGAAGGTCCAAAATAGGAGCCAACGGTTCAAAATCAGATCCTTGTGGTCTTCTCGATGATGGCAGGAGGGTTCTTTCTCTCTTCTTTTTATTTGCAATAATGTAGGCAACACAACCCATGTGCAAGACATGAGATGTGCAATTTTCTTTGGGCCGACAGCTTGTCTCAGTGGTGCAGACGTGGGTGGACGATCTTCCTCTCTATGATGGTGTACAAAAGGTGGCAAATGATGGCAGGCTTTGAGGATCGTAGTTGCTACCCTATGTGGACTGCGGTGGGTAGTCTCTCTTTCTCTCTTTTTCTCTCTCTCCCTCTTTCGTGACGATCACAGTCTTCCTACTCAATAGGGGATACCAATGGCAATCACAGAACGACAACGTCAGTGGGACCAGGGAAAATTCATTTTTTAGTTACTTATTGTATTGAAGATAATTATTTAATTTAAATTCCAAATTTCTTTCTAGTTTATTATTTTCAAAAGGCCACGTAGCCCTCTCCAACTGAAACTATTCTTGGGTTTCCATACCCATATGAGAGGCGCCCTAGGCAATAGTATCCTAAAAAGAGTTTTCTTTCCTGATGTTGGTGTGACTAAAATTTATGCATCAATACCTTTTTGGCGCTAGAAGGAGGGCCTTCTGTTTATCAACTTTTCTTGTTATTTTTCTAGCCATTGTTATCTCATTTTCTGAAATATCTATTTTCTGTCCTTTTTTAGTCCCTATTCTATTTTTATTCCCTAAAAATTTCATTTTCCTTGTTTCAAACCTGTTTAATTTAAAATTTCTATTTTCAACCATTGCCTTGAAAATTTTTTTTAAAGAATTTTTGAGCCCTTTATTTCCTGTTATCAAAAGTTCATTTGCTGAAAACTTTCAGGTCTCATCACCCATTTTTCTGTAATATTTTTTTGTTGTCGNTCCTTACCTTAGTGCTAGGTTAGGTAAGGTGGTTTTATTTGATTATGCAATTTTAAGTTTATTTTTCTAAAATCTCACACTTTATTGTTTCCCTTTTTAATTTTATAATTATTGCAATTTTCTACATTTATTTTTCTTTTCAAAAAATATATATATATCATTTTTATATATATAAAAATATAGCATATTTTAGTGTTTTTCTTTACCAAAAAAAAGATTATTTCAATATTTTCTTTTCTTTTTAGGCAATTTTATAGTTTCATTCTAACAATTATATTTTATAGTTCTATTTTATAAGTGAACTCTCCTCCGCTTCTAACTCACCAGTCACTCGTCTCTTCACATTAAGGAAACAACAAGCTTCACACTTTTCAAGTTTTATTCTTAGGAGAACTTGGACTAGGATGACAGCTAATCAAGCCCCAACTCCCTTGGTTAGTAACCCCTTCAACTTCACTAATTATCACGATATCCCAAAATCAACTCCAGAATTTAAATTTGTTCTATGACCCCACAAACCCTTCTAGTGATGCCTGGCAACATATACAATGTTTTGAAACCTTACTAGGCATCCACAACATTGTCCAAAATGATGTGGCATGTAGGGTATTTGTGATAACTTTTAGAACCAAAGCAACCCAATGGTTCTTGATGCTTCCCAATGCCTCTATTAACTCATGGTAGGAGTTCAAAAATAAGTTTTTGATCCAATTTGACAAATTTGCAAGCCCTACAATCACGTCAAGTAACTTCACTAGCTTAAGAAAGCTACTTGGGAAAAATGTTAGGGATTACAACCTGAGATTCCTTCACCAGCTAACCTATGTGCCAAGTGAGATGCGTCCACAGCCCGATGGCATCCTCAACTTTTACCTTTCTACCATCGACCCATTCCTTTCCTATGCCATCAAATCTGATTCAAACATAATAGAAATACAGGGAGCAATGGCTAAAGCCATGGAGTTAGAATAAATCATCCTTATGAATAGCATTCAAACTCAATTCATAATGATGAGTGTTAGCAATCTTATGCAGCCTAGTCCTCTACCTCTACCAACTTTCCCAATGACCAACATTATGTTCCAAACTCCTGTTTCCCTTCAAATGGCTCAACCTACAAATAGCTATTTTCAATGTCCCACATATTCTCCATTCTTACAATCTAACACTAGTTTGAATGAGGATCAATCGAAGGCGGTAATCCATTCTTACAATCTAACACTAGTTTGAATGAGGTATCTAATCTTGTTGAATCCACAACTCAAGCTCAAGATCAAATGACCCAGATATTAACTTTGCTTCAAAAAATTTCCAATGTAGTTGAATTAAAGAGAAACAACAACAAGGGTCCCATACAACCTGAAAAGCCTAGTTCATCAATTAATGACGATTATTGTCACCTCCATAACACTAGGCAACATTCTGAGAAGACTTGTCCCCAATTTTTAGCATTATATGGTGACAACACCCAAGGTCAACAAAATGGGAAACCCCCTATTATGGTCCTTAATGTACCTCATCAAATAGAAAATGAAGAGGTTTCCTCATTGGAGCAAGTTATGGTAAGCGATCCCAACCCACATAATGCTTGCTACCATAAACTTAGTGACATCATGAACAACACACAGCAACAAACTAGGACTTACCCTTACACTCCTCTAAACAGAAGAGCTCCTAGTTAAAGTAACATAAATACTCAAATTGGGTCATCCCAAACAAATGCTCCACAACAATGAAACCCACCTTCTATAATTAGAAGAACACTACCTTAACAAGAAGCCAAAGATGAACACAAGACCTATGATCTAGTTGAGAATTTGAAGAAAGTTAAGGCTAACATTTCAATGTGTGATCTTTTACACTTTAATGAAATGAAACAGATGATACAGAACGTAGTTCATACACCTAAAACTAGAAAAGGAAAATTTCCAATCCTTGAAAGACAAGTTCACTTCGCGAAAAGTCCTAACACGCTATCAATACACAATGCAAAAAATTCCATGATGAACAAGAAAGAGCAACCTCCTTTCTTGAAAACTCTAATTATTTTAGGAAAGAATGTTCATAATTGTTTGATGGATTCTGGCACAATTGTTAGTGTCATGCCACTTGAGGTATGTAAGACTTTAGGAGTACAAATGATACCACAAACTAAAAATGTGATTCAACTTGATGGGTCCAACGTACCTATAGTAGCATCATTAAAAGGAGTGAAAGTGCAACTTAAACAATACCCTACATTCACATGTTACACAGATATCCTAATAGTTGACATGTCACCTACCTATGGTGTGCTTCTATCTAGGACTTTTGTAGCCAGGTTTGGAGGTTTCTTTAGGTCGGATTTCTCAAAACTATTAATCCCAATCAAAGGAATATTTGAATACATGACTATACCTTGAGAACCCTTCTACAAATAAGTAGTTACATCCTTGGATCAACAAAATCAATCTTTGGAAGATCAAACCACTAATCCTTATGTTGGGGTTATTGAGGTTGAGCATAGTAAACATGCTGTAAATGACTATGTGAGTGGAACTACAAAAATAAATCTTGTTTCATATACAAGTTCCACCTAATCCTATCAAAGTTCTAGAGATGGCAAAGAAATCTATGGAGATACCTTGCCTTATCAACAACATAATGGATTTCGTCTGAGTAATCTGCCACCTTTAGGGAAAGATAAAGATATAAATAAGACCCTACCCCTTAAAACATTTGAAGGTGTGCTAAATTTTAACAACACATCCATGGAAGCTTCTCCTAGAAAGGCTATATCCGATGATCCACCAAGACCTAGACCTATCATTAAAACTTATATCAAAGAAAGACTTGATACAAGCAAGTTAAGGTTATGTCTTGATTTTTGTAATCATAATTATCAAGAAATTTTTAAACAATGTCTAAAAAAGAAGTACGTTGGTGAAGTCTTTAAAATAGGAGACTTAGTCCTAGAAAAAGGTAGAACATGTGACCAAGAAAATCTTCAAGGTAAGTTCTCTCCTATTTTTTCAGGCCCATTTCGAATTAAATATGTCATTAGCCCCAATGTGTATAAGGTTGCTGATGTGCAAGGACATAAGTTACCTAGAAGTTTTAATGCATTCCATCCAAAGCATTTCTACTTAGGTGCCCCAAGTGGACACCTAGTAGATTCTTAGTTGCATGTTTTCTTCCTCTTCGTCATGCATTTCATTTGTGTATAGTTGCATTTGCATATTTTCTTTGCATTTCCATCATTTCTTTTTTGACACATTTTTTTGATTTTTTCTTTGCATATGATTTTAATAATCATTATGGTCTTTTGAGTTACTAGGCGTTGGGTCATCAGAACACCATTTGAAAATAATGTGAGTATAATTCTTTATATAATATTTCCTAGTACTATTACATAAAATCTCTTTTATACTATATATTTTAATAATGCATTGATTCTTCCCAGTCTTTTTCAAGGTTTTAGTTTCTCTAGTTATGTTGGATTATGGAGCATGAGATTTGTGTTGACTTATCATGTAATCATCATGATCATGTGAGTGTAGGATAGGTGATGTTGGAGAATGGTTAGCCATAATCACTAGGTGACCTTGGATAACCCCATTTTCCCTCTTATAAGCCCTAGCCCTCAAGTGTGATGATCCATGGTTACCCCATGAACAATGGGGTGAAGTGTGTTCATCTCCACTTGAGAACCCTTAGCCACCTAGGAGACCTGCTATGATGTCATCAAATTGTAATCAAAGGCACATACATGAGGGTTGAACTGCACCTTGGGCAAAGTTCCGAAAGGATCATGTTCATTGGAAATGCATCTATTTGGCCAAACTCATGTTGGAATTCCTACCTTAAGAATGAAGTACACCATGGGTAAAGTTTCCTAAAAAAAGAAGGAATGAGGATCATGTTCATTGGCAATGTAACAAATTCTTAAGTGTGATGGGGTCTGACATCTATCCTCACCCTAACCTCCATTTCCCTTTTTAAACATATTTTCCAAAAAAAAAGTTCCAAGGAAAAATCCCAAAGTTGTGACTAGCCACAATCTAATATGAGCCTATCCTCATTAAGTTTATTATGGGTCTTGTGCTCAAAGTAGTCCACATGCTGTTGACTTTTACTTTGTAAGAAGATTGGGAAAGAAATCATAATTATATTTTAATTATATATAGATATATGTAGTTAAAATAAATAAAATTATATATTTAGAGTTCGATTAAATAAGATGGTTTGGTTTGGGTGGCCCATGTCTAGTTCTCTTCTGATTATATGGTTATTTTAATCATGTTTAGTTTACTTTTAAGTTTCTATTTGCTTGTTTTGTGATGTTTGTGATTCCCTACCTATTGCATCATTTTAAAGTTTTTGTGGTCTTATTCCTTGCATTGGCATGCAATTAAAAGTTTGGGGGCTAAGTGTTGATGTCAACACTCCCATGCTCTCATGGGACCATGATTATCAATGTCTCTATCTCTCTCTCTTAATAACCACAAAAAAAATGATGGGAGTAGTGGGCATTTAAATTGTTAGGTGGTGGTCATTAATGGTGGCGGTTATGGTCATTAATGGTAGACATTTTGGAAGTTATGGTGGTTATGGTTATTAGTGGCAGAAGTTTCAGAAGTTAGTGGTAGACGGTTTGAAAGTTATTCGAAAGTTATGAACATAAGTGGGCACTTAATTAGAGAACGTGGACGTTATTACAAAAGAAGTGATGGTAGTTTTTGTAGCCATTACATGAAATGTAGGCATAATTATAGATGGCCACAGTGGCTATAAAACTAGGGAGAAAGAAAATCTTGGGATGGATCTTAGAGGGGTAGCTTCCCCTCCACTATGCAGCAGTTTCCTGTTTTCTTTTCTTTTCTTTATAGGTTTCCAGTTGATCTTCAAGGAAGGTCCAAAATAGGAGCCAGCGGCTCAAAATTGAATCCTTGTGAATCTTCTCACCGATGGTAGGAGGTTTTTTTCTCTCTTCTTTCTATCTGCAACAATGCCGGCAACACAGCCCATGCGCAGGACATGAGACGTGTAATTTTCTTTGGGCCCACAGCTTGTCTTAGTGGTGCAAATGTGGGTAGACGATCTTCCTCTCTACGATAGTGCACAAAAGGTGGTAGACAATGGCAGGCTTTGAGAATCGTAATTGCTAGCCTATGTGGACTACGATGGGTAGTCTCTCTTTCTCTCTTTTTCTCTCTCTCCCTTTCTCATGGCGATTGCAGTCTTCCTGCTCAGTAGGGGGTACCATTGGCAGTCATAGACCGACAACGTCAGCGGGGCCAGGGAAAATTCATTTCTTTTAATTACTTATTGTATTGAAGATAATTATTTAATTTAAATTCTAGATTTCTTTCTTGTTTATTATTTTCAAAAGGCCACGTGGCCCTCTCTAGTTGAGACTATTCTTGGGTTTCCATACCAATATGGGAGATGCCTTAGGCAATAGTCTCCCAAAATGAGTTTTCTTTCCTGATGTTGGTGCGACTAAAATTTATGCATCAACACTATCATTATTGGTTTCCTTGGGCCCAATCTAAATTAAGGGATTATTCATCTCCTTCCTAAGTTTAGGGATCCTACCTGTATCTCTAATTAGCATCTCATAACTCTTCTTAACATGGTGTATAAAATTTGGGCCAAGTTCTTAGCCTTACGACTAAAAGAAAAATTCTTGGCCAGCAAATAGGATTTGTTCTTGGTAGATATATTTTAAATAATGTGATTGTTGTGTGGGAAGGTCTCAAGTGGGTGAAGGATGATGATCAAGATGTTCTCCTAATGAAGCTTGACTATGCTAAGGCCTATGACAACATAAAATGGGACTTTATTCTACAAACCATGACTAAACTTGGTTTTGGTCCTAAGTTCCTACATATGGTGAAATTCTTATTCTTAGATGCTACCACAAAAATAGCTGCCTCTCATTTCTTATCCATCGGCCAATGCAGCAAGGATGTCCTCTTGCCCCTTACCTATTCATCATCGTAGCTAAATTTCTTTGTTATCAATTAAACTATAACATTCAAAATGAAGTTCTCACTGGGGTCTACCTTTCTTCACCTGAACATTAGCTTCATAACATGCATTTCATCGATGACTCTTTTTTTCTTATTCAAAACACTACTGCTAATTTGCACCAGCTCTTATCCTAGGTGGAGCAATATTGCTCACTCTCAGGTTCCACTATTAATTGGAACAAATCCTCTATTTATAGCTTTACCAGTAACTACAATTATGTGACCAATTATAATTGGAAGCTTCTTTAGGATCATGACATCATCAAGATTCTAAGAATTTCCTTCCATTTTAGAGGTTCAACCTTCATTCTTTGGGAACAAGTTATTTATTGGATTTAAAAGAAACTTGAAAAATGGAAGAATAAACCCCTCACTCTAGTTGGTAAGTACCTCATATGTAAGTCTATATATGTGTTTACCCATGTGTATTACTCTTCGTGTTGGGCTCCCTTCCAAGCTACTTATCAAAAGTTTGAACAATTATTTCATGACTTCATGTGATCCTCTAAAGATTCTCAGAAAGGCTTCCATCATGTCACTTGGAATATTGTTACTCTTCCTAAGAATAAGGGTAGCTTAGGTCTTTTGAACTCTTTTAAGCAGGGGATCTAAAAGGATGGTCCAACATTTAGATGCCTAGAAATTATTGGGACTCTCCTCAAATTAAGGCTTTAATAAGCATTTTCCAAAAAATAATCCCTTCTGGAAAGGAATCCATTTTGTTAACTGGATCCCTTTCCCCCACACTATCATTATTCCTGGATCTCATGTTTTTAAAAGCATTTGGAGGGCTTGGAAAATTCTACACTATTATATAGATTGGACTAATGTCAAGATCAATCCTACTCTTCTCTCTAAATTGTATTCCTACTAGTTACCTTTGTTTCCTGCTCCCCTTGCCATTACAAATGCTAAGGTTTCTACCTCTTGGTATCAGAAGGAAGTTATTTCTCTCAGTTGTCTTTGACTTGCCGATCAATGGATTTTGAGGGCTAAGTTCAAAAATATGTATGGGGATTCTAAAGCAATGCACCATTGTCTGGCTTGGGTTTATACCTTCTTTCATTACCATTTAAAGCTATATGGTATGGTGCAAAGCACTTTTTATGGCTATCAATGGATTAATGGGTCGAAACTTCTACTTTACAAGCCACATGTCCCCTTTCACCTTTTACATGATTCATCTAGTATCATTCAATGATGTAACAAGTCTTGGCACAAACAAGAGTTAGAACAATTTTGGATCCCCCTCTTCTACTATATTTGAAAACTATTGGTCCTCCCTAAAATTAAGTAGTTCCTCTGGTGTCTGCTCCACCAAGGTTTACCTATTAGCAAACATCTAAAATATCTCAGGATTCACAGTCCAAATTTCCCTCTTTGTGGTGGTCAAGAGGACTTTTTTCATGTGTTTTGGCATTGCCCCTTTGCACAACACGTGTGGACATTAGCTTCCAAAGTAATTCAATCGTGCAAGCTATCTCAAGATGATGTTGTATTTGGCCTTTTGGCCATCACTTTTTCTAATCTTAAATTTCTGTGGAAAGTTATTAGGCCTATTATTCTATATTATATCTAGAAGTGTAGATGTAATGTTATGTTTCAAAGGATTGATTATTCTAATAACTATCATCTCACAATGATGGAGAAATTACAGATCTTCCACCTCATTCATTTCCAACTTAAATCTCAAGCATCAAAGTTCAAAATGGATATTCATCAATTGATTCATCTTCTATAGCCTTGGCAAAGACCTATGTGTTCAAGCAACACTCTTCAACAAGAATCTCTGCATAGAAGCTTTCCTTCTTAAATTTTAGTGGAGTCACCATGTCTCTCTATCTTTTATTGAGCGCTATCTACCTCATCCAAAATTCTACCACTCTCTCTTATGAAGGGTCGGTTGGTCTTGGTGGATGGTAGTTCCCCAGATTGAGTTTCTTCCTTTTGCAAATAGTTATTTATAAGGAAATTTCCCAAAGTCTCATTGCCAATTATCTAAGTTTTCCATTTTTTTTGTCCCTGTGACTTAATGAGGTTTATGTATTTGATACTCTTTTACTATTAATAAAACTTCTTTTCGGGGTTCAACACCCCCCCTAATACCAATGTGATTATTATAAAGAAAACAAAATAAAACATCCTTATTAATATGAATCTAATGAAGTATTTTTTTAAGGGAAAATATAATCATTTAAATAACAAGTGGGGTGAATCCTAAATCATCAATTATAACAACAATATTATCATAGAGGGAAGAAGGTCCTCCAACAAAACAAATGAACACCTAGACCATGAAGCAAACTAATAACCAAACCATTAGAAGGATAATGTGTTAGCTCCAAGGGAAGAAAATCCCAACCCTTTTTCCAACCAACCAAAAAGCCCCACACATTCCTATAGGGCACCAAAATCAAAAACCAAAAAAATAATCATGCAAAACATCACTAAGGTCACAAAATCATAAATAGCATTTAAAATAGAGGGTATGAATATCTAGGAAAGTAGAAAAATACACAATTTATGGACATCACATTGGCTCATCTTGCAAACAATCATGAGTGTTGAACATTGCCATTGTGCATTAATATATGTTTTCTCATAATTGAAGGTTGATGAATGCTTTCGAGATGCATTTATAAGGAGAGTTTAGGCACTTCACAAAAAAAAGCGCAAGCATTCCGCTAAAGCCAAATCTCCCAAGTGACCTCCACCCATAATGAAATCTCATGCAAGTATCTATGAATGATGAGCACTTCTGTAATCATTTCCCAACATTGATCCTACAGAATCCTAACCCACATGCACATGAATCGAACCCATAGCCTTTGTAAAAAAATATTCCTTGAAGTTTCGATCTCCTTATAGCAAAGGATATACCAAGAGACCATAGCGAACTCATAACATAGAGCTTCCAAATTAAGAATCTTAATAGTTGTAACTTTGAGCTTCCAAATCAAAAGTCTTACTACTAGCGTAACACTTCATCATTTAGTCTAATGATATTTTAAGCATAATTTTTATTTGCAAAGCATATAAATAGAATAAAA
>MNCI01007686.1:200882-223360 GCA_015680685.1 Gnetum montanum | reverse complement strand
ATCTCTTTTAACCAAACATTAGTTAAGAAACCCCAACATTGAATAAACTTACAAGTTAAAAATTATGAGTTGTATGCACAACTAAGATTTAAAGAGATGTAATTTAAGGATATACATGAACAAATTCGATGAGAGCATCATGAAATTGAAGCACCTAAGTTGAAATATTTAAACTTTGAATTCTTTACAATAATTAAGTTTAGTTCTATTGTTCATAAATTATATGCATATGTATTATAGGTATGGTAAGGCTTAGATCTACAAAATTAAGGCAACATTTGTAATAAAACTTCTAATATATTAATGAAAGATCTTCTTAATTGATTCATACGTAATTCTAATTAAAGATATTTTCTTACAAAGAGCTTAAAAACTTCCTTAGCAACTCATTAATGTGAAGGTACTAGTGCATGCATATCCAACCATCATCAGCCATGTTTAGGGGTGGGACATAGGATTAGTGGTGGGACCCAGGAACATATACTTAAATAACATAAAAAAACATTTTCAACTACAACCAATGTGAGTAAAATAGTGGTATGGACTTCAAATAATGAGATAGAAGATTCAATTTTAATTTTCTTCTTTTTTGAATTTCCTCGATGTCTATGGAAAAACCGTTAAAATATTTCACAAACATTTTAGCATAAAATATGCATGGTTGGTACCATCATGTTAATGAGCTCCTATGGAAGTTTGTATGCTACATGAGTTCTTTTTTATCATTTGCCTCTATGAAGAGTTAGATCTCTGTTCCATGCAATAATGTTGAGTGTCATTTCTAGAGGATGTCCTAGTAAATAATTGCTCATTTTCCATAGTAACCAAACCCTATGATTACTATACATCGCATTTGAGAAATGCCTTGGCATTTAAAAAAGAACTCATTAATGAGATTTGACAAGGTATTAGAGTTATCTGCCAACCTACTACTAAGCCTCTTCTTTTCATATCTAAGCTTGGGACTAACATTAACAAAGTTAGAAACTTCTTATTGAGAGGATTGGTAGATGAGTGAAAACCTAACCTCTTCGAATGACTACACCTAAGCTCAAATCTAGGTCTTCAACTTGAGAAATAAGCACTTTACCATCACTCCAAATGATAGTCCCTGAAGTTTGTATGCTATTCCTATTTTTTTATATCATCTAATAATTCATCATAAGCATTAATTGCAACATAAACCAAGGAGAAAAAATAATAAAACAGAACTAGATCTATACATGTATGAGTTACATCTAAGAACTAGGATTAATATTTCATCAAATACATGATTATAAACTTATTGAAATATTCTTAAAGAAAATGAAAATGACATTTTAGAGTACATTTTTCATGGAAATAAAAGATGCATACACAAGCATTCTAATGCATCTTTTTCATCATTATTCTATGAGAGATTTTGAAACTCATGAGGCTTTTGAGGATTTGAAATTTGTGAGATAACTATAGGTGAAATTTTAAAAATTTGCAAAAAACTAAGATGTAAATTATGAGAGTTTATTCATAGAAGAGCTTTAGGTGGATTGGGAAACCAAAATTAGGAGAGGATTTGGGAGAATTTAGTTAAGTACCATGATGAAATTGAGGAGAGCTTTAAAGGGTTAAAAAAGCATGGAGATTTCCGAACATAAAAGGTTTAAAAGATTACTACTTACATAGCCCTTTAACTAATAAGCATAATAAATAATGTTGTAGGTCATTTCAAGAGGACTAGTATGGAGAGAATTATTAAAGGAAAAATTATATGGAAGGTATACGAACCTTGAAATAATTGTAATATAGGTACATCTTAAGATATATAGTCCAATTAGAACTTTATAACTTAGCATTCCCTTCAAGAATTGAACTCATGACTTAAAACTTTCAAATTAAGAATCTTATCACTAGGCTAACACCTAATTATTAAAGCCAAAATTATATGACTATATGTACTCCATGACATATAACTAATATGAAAGTTAAGTATAACTTTTATAATTTAATGCTACCCACTGGAATGAACTTTATACTTGGAGTTTTCAAATCAAGACTTTCCAGATGCAATAGGTAGTTTCTTACAAGTGTACTCATGCAAAAAAAATAATGGTTTTATGCCAGTGATAGGTGGCTCCAGTAGTTAGCTTCTTGTCTTATTAATAGGTAAGTGATAGATAAATGGTTCTTTGTAATAAAAAACATTTAGAAATTCTATCTATTGGTAATTACATGTCAAATCTTTAGAATGGACAACATGTTAATATGAAGATAATATCTTTTGATAATGTTGATTCTATTAACAAGGCAAGGCCTCCTCTCTCTCAACCTGATATTAATTTTGTCATGGAATATTGGATTCTCTACTCCAAAGGGAAGGTTTTTCAGGATTGGTTGTAATAGTAAAAACTTGAAAAAGCATATTCACAGTCGTTAGCCCTTTTCTTTTGATTGATTTGGAGTTTCTCTTCTTTGTATTACTCCTATGCTTTTGTACTTTAAATTTTTATCTTTAATGTGTGTGTGTGTGTGTGTGTGTGTGTCTAACACTAATGAGTGGCGAGTAAACCCTACACCCAACCATATGAATCACTAAGCGTTCACATGTGATCCAGTCAAATTCTATGGACTTATAGCCTTGCAAGTACACTAGCCTCTAAGAAATAAAACTAACCATTGCAATCGTTGTCTTCCCACTTACACTTTTGAAATGCAAAGGTATGGTTAAGTGCAACTGAGGCATATGATTTTTATCATTTTTATTTTTTTTGTTTAAGTTGCCTAAGGATAAAGAATAATGAATAAAATAAAATAATTAAATTGCCAATTTAGTCTAACTAGCTACACCTAACTAATCCTAACATAAGCATTTGTTTCCACTTGTTGTACACATCCTGAACACATTTAATACTATTGGGTTACCGAACGTTAAGCATTACTGGGATTACCAAATGCCAACCGTATGCTCAAAGTGGTCATACTTATGTGCTTAATTAATCACTTATTTAATCTATCTTAATTACTTAAAGTATTAAATGAAATTGCATAAAACATTAAATGCATAAATAAATAATTAATCTATTTCAAAGTGCTGCAAGGTTTATTAGAAAGCTCGTATTTATTGCTGCACACATTGCCATGCTCAGGTACAACAATGCTTGAATAAAGATCTGTACACTTTTTAACTCCTACTACAAGCACTTAGAAAAATATTCTAACTTTCAAATGATAAAATTACAAGAGCTTTGCTACAACTATGACAAAAACTACCATAAACCACCATTAATTCTTGTTGGTAATAAAGCATTTTTTTATTAGAAGGCATGAAAAATTCACTCAAAAATAAAGTAAAGTATACAAGAAATTGTAAAAATATTCAAGAAAAATAAAACATACTAATGATGTTGTAAAACAAAAATTTGGAAGAATAAAAAGGTGTAAAACAAAAAAGTGTCAAAATAACAAAGTGAAAAAAAATATAGAAAAATAGAGAAGCCACTTAATAGATTAGCATAGATGGCCATCTTTCCCACGACTAAGTTGAAAGAAAAAGATTTAAAAGATTGAGCGTGGTTGTCCATCTGATGAGGTGTTGATTACATTGGCTTGGGTGGGCTCATGAAAAGGATTTAGTTGTTGCATGTTGACTAGTTGTTTCTTGTGTGGGCTCTCAAGATTGTAGATTAACATGGCCCTAGAAGGAAAAGTTTCATAAATTATATAAAGCCCTTTCCACAACATCTAGAACTTAGTTTGTGGAGGTATGTGTGTGGGGTTCTAGTTAAAAACCTTATCTCCATGTTGAAATTTCACTTTTCTTATCCTAATGTCATGGTGTTGTTTACTAAATGCTTTATGCATTCATCTAGCTTGTTAAGGTTGATCAATCTCTCTTTTTGTGCTAGGCTCAGGTCAAGTTCAAGGTCACAAGCTATTGAAATTGTATGGAGCTTTTATTAAATTGGAAGAGTTGTTAATTTTCCATACACTAGCTCATAAGAAGAGTAGCTTATAGGGAGTTTTCATGTGGAGCGATATGCCCAAAGGGAATCATTAAGCTTTATGCACCAATCCCTCCTATATTTGCTAATTATTCTTATTAATATTTTCATGATCTTCCTATTGGTAACCTCAACTTGACTATTGGCTTGGGGTTGATAGGATGTTGTTAATTTATATTCAACCCCCAAGCGTTGCATGAGCTTGTGAAAAGTAGCACCTGTAAAATGAGTACCATTATCAAAAAGTAATGCACATGGCATACCAAACTTGTTAATAACATTTTATTATACAAACCATGTAGCAATGGAAGATGTACAATTGGTGATGGTTGCTACTTCTACCCATTTTATACAATAGTCAATAATAACTATTATGTATGCCTTTCCATTTAACATGAATGTGATGGAACCCATGAAGTCTATGCCAAAAATGTCAAAGGGTTCCAATGGTTGGATCCACTACTAAGGTTCCTCCATTCGAGTGATTACCCCACTATCTCATTGACAACATTCACAAGAGTGGAAAAATTGATGGACATCCCTAAAGATTGTCAACTAATAGTACCCTGCCATCAAGATTTTAATGACCGTGCATCTCCCTACATAGTGGCCCCCATAAGGACCCTCCTAAGCATCTTGGAGAATGTGTAGTTAGTTAGCATTAGGAACACACTAATGAACTAGGCCATTGGCACACACCTTGTAAAGGTGTCCGTTAATCTCCATGAAGCATTTGGATTGATGAAGAAACTATTATTTCTTTCAATGATCTAACTCTTATGGCATCTCTTGAGTGAGAAGATAAGTGAGGATGCCATTATAACATTTTGGTTTAATGACACTTGTTCATTTATTACACCAGCAAAGAGAAATTCATCAGGAAAGTGATCAAAGAATGGGCTCTCATCCTTTTTATTATCCTATCATAACTAAGACAAGTGATCAATGACCACATTCTCAATCCCCTTTCAATATCCCATTATGAGATCAAACTCCTATAAGATCATTAGCCATCATAGGACACAAGGGATCACCATTAGTTTATTCATTAAGAAGTGAGTGGCACTATGGTCAATGTGCACAAACACCTTATATCCAAGCAGATAGTGCCTGAACTTCCCCAAAGCATACACCATGGTCATCAGCTCTTTCTCTATCATGGTGTAATTAAGCTATGCACCAACAATGCTTCAGTTTGTACAATGGATATAATATTAACATTTTTGATCATTCAACTACATAAGTACAAATCCCAAGGCATAGTTTGATGTGTCCATCATGATATGAAATGGACGAGACTAATCAAGTGCTTGTAGAATTAGAATTTCTACAAGCTTCTCTTTAAGCTACTAGAATGCCTTTTTGAATTCCTTGGTCCATATGAATGAAGCATCTTTCTTTGTGAGCTTGACTAATGATTTCAAAATCGTAGAGAAATTCTCTATGAATTACCAATAGTATCCAGTGTGTCTAAGGAATGACCAAATAGCTTTAATGGTTTCCAGTTGGTGCGTTATTCCTTGGATGACCTAAATCTTTTTAGGGTCCACCTCAATCCCTGCTTGAGAAATTATGTGTCCTAACATAATGCCCTCCTAGATCATGAGATGGCTCCTTTTCCTATTAAGCTAAAGATTAGTCTTCACGTACCTTTTAAGCACTTGCTCAAGGTGGTCCAAGGTTTGATCGAACGTAGCACCATAGGTGGAGATGTCATCCATGAAGATTTCCATCTCGATACTAACATGCTACTGAAATATCATCAAAACAGGCGTTGGAAATTTGTAGGGGAATTGCACAAACCAAATAGAATCTTCCAATACGTGAAAGTCCCCCAAGGACTTCTGAATGTTATTTTGGCCTAATCCTTAAGCACAACCTGAATCTGGTTATAGCCATAATAACCTTCCAAGAAGCCATAATAGCAATGCCTAGAAATAGTATCCAACACTTGGCCCACAAATGGCAATGGAAAATGATCTTTGAATGTCACTAATGAGCAGTGAGGTACCTCTACACCCAACCATATGAATCACAAGCATTCACACATGATCCGATTGAATTTCGTGGATGAGACTAGTTGTGCATCTAAATCATTATGCTTTGATCACATTTTGTTTTCTTCCCACTTGGACTAGTGGTAGCTTTGTCATGTATGGTTTAGTCCAAAGTGAGGCATGTGGTGTTGTCTAATCCTATGCTACTTTTAATGATAATAAAGAGATAATTAATTAAGATAATGAACAATGGAAAGTAAAACTTAAACTAGCCTACGTGCAATGAATATCCATTTCTAATCGTCCACACATGCCTTGAACTTTGTATAACCACCACTAGAATTTCCAAGCTTATGTCACTGGGTTTGCCAAACGATACACTCCTGGATCACCAAGTAATTACACTTAAGCACTCGTGATTAAACATACTGATTTCGCTTAACAACAAGAATCATAAAGAGCAATAAATGAAAATATTAACTAAGGAAAATAGTAAATAATTAAAAAATTAACAATTCAAAGTAATAATAATCTAAGTGGATGCTGTAGTGATGGAAGTAATCACAATCTTTATTTCCAATCATGTAACGTGTCCAAGTACATCACACTCAAATAAGAATTTCATACAATCACAAACATCACATTGTGAGCATGCACTAGGAATAACAAAACTTGAATTCAAAAATCTAAGAAAAACTATCAAAAACTGGCAACTAAAACTATCTCCAAACCATGCACCCAAGTGTTGTATTTATAGGCTAGCATAGGAGATATGATATCATATATCCAACATCATTTCTTGGGACTTGATATCGCATATCCAATATCAAAGCCTTAATATCAAATATCCGATATCAAGGTTGACATGCTAATGACTCATCATAACCCCATGACTAAATGAAAACTTGTCCTTGAGTTAACCAAAATGAGGAACAAGTTCTTTACAAAAAATGTTGGGAAGGTATGGAATTATTGATTAACTTAGATAACAAATAAATGGACTTACACATGCTATAGTGGTGTTTTTTACAAAATAAAGATACAAAACTAGGGAAGCTCATGTAGTTCGCAAAGGTAGTGGCTCCTCCATCGATCACTTTCTTTTATCACCAAGCTTCTGAAATTAGTAATGGTTAAGGAGCACCCATAACTTTTCTTTTTCTATTCATGGGTCCTGTACTGTCTAGGCTATTGAACTAATGTGTGCTAGTGTCAATATGTCCCAAGGGCATGGTAGCTACAAAAACATTTTTTTGGCTGTCATGTACTAGCCGTAAACTGTTGTCGCTCCTCTTTGAATGCCCTAGCCTTTTCTTTGAATTCATGATAATATGTGAGTCTCTTGGCCAAGTCTAAAGTGAATCCTTTTATCCATGGTAGTGGGCTTTAGCCACCTCAAATTTTGATTTTGCTATGTGAAGTTTTTGTAAAGTAGCTTTTCTATCCACAAACTCTTTCTCATATAGTACATACGTGGTCGCTACCTATTTCTCTAGCTCATTTCTAGGCTACTCTACTATTAACATGGCAAGGTTGGCATATCTAAGGTTAGCCAACGTCATGTATTCCTTCAAATTCTCAATCTGCAGGTCTGTATTTCTTACTTTCACCTAATGGACTAGGGCATAACTCTCCAAAATTGGCTACCACTTAGGATTTTGTGTTGACATGGATCTAATGCTAGCTTTGGCCACCTTGATTTCCTTTTCATTTATTTGCTTGTACATGCCTACCTAGTCATAGAAGTGTTCTTTTAGCTTTTCATATTTCTTGGCCTTATTCTACCACGTGCTTATTTCAATTGCTAACTTCTATCGAATAGCATAGACCTCCTCCATTGAGAGGGTTCTATTTTTCCTAGCTGATCTATTGATATCCTAGTTGACCGTCATTAGTTGTTTTCTCAATTAATAGATGCTTTCTTCCAGAACATTCTTTTGTTGTTCATCAGTGGCTATGTATTTGCCCATTAGGATGGCACTTCCACTGGCCACATAGGTTGAAATTCTATTAAGCCCCTTAGTTGGGAAGAGATGATATGTGCTTATCTTGTAGTATGTCCTCTCTTATAGAGTCAATTCATTATACATTTTGTCATCTTTGTTGTATGCCCATCTCAACCACAACTTTCTCATGTCAGGGTCAGATCTTATAAAAAAATGGGCTCACTTAGCCCCTTCATTTAGAAAATTTAGAGCTTTGGCAATTACTTTAATAAAAAATGAAACATTGACTCCACAAATGTTGATGGTGGTGCCTTCTTCTTTATTGTGCCAAAATTGGTATGTTTCACCAAGGTACCACTCACCACGATATGAAAGAATAGGCCACAAAGGTGATGCTTGAAGTTGTGTCCAAACTACTTCTAGAGAAAACTCCATAAATGAGCCAAAGTTCATCTCCATAATGACCATGGTCAACATGGATTTTTCTTAAATTACTTCAAGGCATTCTGTGGGCAACATGAGATGTTGTCCCTACATGGGAGCTTGGGGTTTTGTGGCCTCTCCTTGGACCAACTACCCAGTAACAAGAGCCTCTTGATGAATGTTGAAGGATTGGACCTCTTGCTCCTTGTGCTCTGCTTGCTCACCTTGCTGGCCTTGACCACCTCGCGAGCGTTTGAAGGCTTGCTGCAAAGGTTCTCCTTATGCTTCTCTTTTTTATGTCATTTGCAATCAAGCAAAGATTAGGTGTTACTAAGGTTGTGTTCTTTATCATCAATAAGTTTATACCTTACTCATTACCTTAGTTTCCTTAGGTTCTTTAGTTCATATGATTGTAGAGTTAGAAAAATTTTTAGAAAAATGCCCAAAAAGCATCTATCTTCTTAATTAACCTTACATAGTTTGTTCCTTTTTCCTTAGGTGTCACTTATTATGATGGTTATGGTTCCTTGGGTGGAAAAATTAAGGTTTTTGGCATTACGACAATTGATTTTTTATTAGATCACTTATGGTTCTCAACACTCTTATCCTTATAATACCCTCCAAGTGATAGCAAATGGTTGAAAATTGGAATAGGTTTCCCATGTAGGCACTCCTCCATGACTAACTTAAACACTTTGAGTTCAAACATGTCTAAACAACACAGAAATTAGAGTGGTAAAGAGCCAAATATCGTAAGTAGAAAGTGGTTGCATAGAGCTCTAAGTTGCGAAAAAAATTTGAAAAGATTCCCTAGCTACAAATGATGAGAATGAAGCTTCGGCACTGTAAGGGTCATATATATAAGTTTTGTGAGACCTGATATCGAGTATTCGATGTCAAGGCCAACCCAATATTGAGTAGTTAATATTGGGATCCATGAATATGCATTAAATGAGGCTACTGAGCATGAGAAATAAAGCTGTGGGATTGGTTAGAAGGTTTGAGGTTAGGTCCATGGGTCTGGGATAAGTGGGAAATTAGTTTTAGGCACCGAAGTTGTTAGAAGGTGGATTCATCAATGTGAAAAGCTTTGTAAGATGCAAGAAAAAAGATGTTAAATTGATGTTATGAAACAAATCAATTACATGAGAAGGGAAACTATGAAATCTAACAATTATGCACTTGTAAGGTTAAGAATGATGTGGTTGTGTCAAAAAAGTATAAGTCACAAAAGTTACACAAGTGGGTCCTTCCCAAAGTAGGCTCCAACCCATGATGCCCTTATATAACCGTACCTAAATATGTTTGTAGGCACTAAAGGGGTTGAATGCAACACATACCTATGCACCAAAACACATATATGAAAATCACCAATTTGAGATAATAACTCTATGGTACACAAAACCACAAGTTACGATCATATGAACAGTGAGATGAGATGGACTGTAGAAAGGATTGCAAAAATTTGAACACAAGGTGTCGTACTATAGGTACAATGAACCCTTGTGTGTTATTAATGGTTAAGTAATCATCAGCCTTCTTTCTAAGATTCAAACAAAGTCCAAACCACATTTCAGTGACATTGCATCATGTCATCCCCACAGCTAACAACCACAAGACTATCATAGTTGCAAGGAGTAACATCACTTGATGTTTTGTCCAAGGGAGGAGTGTATTTATGGCACACATGTTTTTTTTATGGAAGTTCTAAGAAGTCACCAACCTTCAGGCATGAGTACATGTCTTTCTAGTGGAACCCTTAGAATTTATTCAGTGCCTTTTTATGTGACTCTTACTCCCAATGTTCATTAGATCTACAAGGATATAATTATAATTGAAGCAACATGATGAAATAAACAAAAGTGGCCAAAGAGAATCCACAAATTCCCTTAATGTCACAACCTTTACATTCCCCCTTGGTTCTACACTCTTTTACCCAGGCATAGTGACTATGAATTTGTTATTAGGTTGGATGGTGAAAAATAATATCATTATACTAGGGTAAGAACCTCTTATTAATGGAATGAGTCGATGGATGACATGGTCTCACTATCCAAATAATTAGTCCCTCATGACTCAACAACATAAAGAAAACCTCACCTCAATGGGCTACATGATTGTTTTATTCATAAGCAAGTTTACATGATAAAGAAAATGAAAACAACAAATAGAAAAAGTTGGAAGGAATAGGAAAGATTGTATTAAGAAATAAGAAAATGACAAAAAATTGTAAAACAAAAAGATGAAAAACACTTATGAATCTTGAAGATTAGAATGGGGGGTTTCCCCCACAACTAAACATTTGGCTGTGACAAGGATTAGTAAGTGGATAGATAGGAGCCATGCATGTATAAAACATTGGTAACCATGCATTCCCAAGCCACTAGGTGTCTTTTGGTGTTGCTGCGACTAGGTGGATAAATTGTTGGTCACACACTTGATTGTTAAATGTATGGTGGATCAGGGTATGATGTGTGTTAACATTATGGATGTCTGGCCCATGATTACACCCTTGATCATGATACAGTATGCATGGATTGGTTGGTCTCCCAACACTATTAGATTCTTTGCTTGGGTCTAGGATTGAAGTAACAATGGATGGTGGCCCTTGTGTAAGATCAGAGGACAGTCATTGTGAAAAGGAAGGTGTTACACTAAATTGGCATTGTGCTAGTTTGGATGATGTGGTAGGTCCATGAGTTTTTTGCTTCTACTTGTGGCCCTTCTTAAAGAAATGACATTTTCAAGTTTGTGGTGGGAACCTACTAGTATCAACATTTCTAAGCACATTCACAGCACAAGTGGCATTTGTTTGTTGATATAGTGGTGTTGAACCTTCTTGTATTGCCGGCAGTCGCATGTAATAAGGTGGAGTATGAGAATATTAAAGGTAGGATGGATGGTAAGAGGCACGAGGTGGTGATCCCTTAGGGGAAGTCATGGGTTGATGGTACTTCAAAGAGTGATAGTGGTGATTTGAAGTAGAGGATGTAGCACTAGTTGGAGAAACAGGGTGATGAACATAATATCTATGCAATTTCAACTGATAGGAAGGATAGGGTTGATTGGGTAGTGGCCTTTCCCACAACTATGGTTTTTGTCATTGTGGTTGATGACAGTGTTGAGCCTAGTAATAGGTCCCCATAGGATAGTACGGTTGGTTGTGGGGTTTTCTATAATCACCAAGTGGGAAAGGAAACCTCCTGGGCATGTGCTTTTGTATAAACTTTGGATTTAAGAAATCTACCCAATGCTCATGTAGATGCAACAAGACCAAATAATGATCCTTTGAATGGCCATATATGCAAATTTCACATCCATTATTTTCATCTATGGTTGAGTCTATAGCCTCACTTTCTTTAGCCATTTTTCTTGGTTGCCAATAAGTGTTCCTAGTTGTTTCTTGGTTCTATATCCTTTATTTATTCTGATCGCATAGGTTTTTTAGCATGAACTTTTCCTCAACCATCTCAATGAGAATTGTAACATTTTTATATATCCATTCTAACATCCTATTAAACTTTACTTCAAGTTCATCAATAGACTTTTGTATCAGCAAGGTGCATTGTGGGATCACCTTATCAAGAGTGGCCTCTGTCTCCTTACCATAGATATGGACCTACTTTTGTTGAAAAGTTTGGTCCCAATGATATTTTTCAACATTCTCCGATTTGCATATTTCTCCTTCTTCTTTTTTCACATGCTTAATTAACTCTCAGATCTAATGGATTCATAGCTCGTATAATTAACTTGGGGCATAGATCCCAAGGGTCTCCCTAGTTTCATTATGAAGCCCATCTATGATGTGGAAAAGTTTTCTTTCCTTAAAGAAACCATGGCCTAGGCATCTATTCAATGAAAAATAATATCTAAGGCCATGTCCAAAGGTTCATGTTGTGCTTGTCTCCATCCTTGGATTTGTCTCCTTAGGTTGGACACCCTCGCATAGGTTTGGTATTTCTTGTTGAAGAGTTCCAACATTGTGGACCATCACCAAATTGAATTAGGTTTCAATGATCTGTACTAGACTTTGGCTTCATCAACCAGTGTAGAGCTTAAGCTTTTTCCACCCACTTTCAACATAGTAATAGACATAGGCATCATGGAAGGCTTGTAAATGATGTTATAGATCTAAATCATAGCCTCCTAAAAATTTAGGAATATTATTGATTTCAAGCCTACGTAGGTGACTCTCTTTGTGATGCCTGTGAGATATCTTAACTACCTCTATGATTTGCATTAGGCTCTTAGTGGCTAAGAAGGGTTCATCATCATCAAATAGGTTGTAAGGGAAATTTCTATGTTTATTCGTTCGATCATGATGATGTTGTTTATGTTCATGTTGATGCCTTTGATTTCTCTTATGGACTCGACTTTTGTTTTTATTCCAACCCTATAGTGGAGCCTTATCTCCAAACCTACATTCATCTTCATCAGAACTAGATGTTGAAGGAGGAGAGAAAGATGAGAAATTGGAAGGATTGTCATGGCTTCTATGGTGTTCCCTAGGGTCCCTTGATTTATCTTTTCTAAATGTCAAGGAAGTCTTAGGCCTTGAGGCCTTCCCTAGTCTAGGACTTACTTCATTTCCTTTAGGGTTGTTTGCCTTAGGTAAATGCAGCCTTTGAGTGTCTTTAGGGTGATTATGAACATAAGAGACCCTTGCATAAGGTTGGTCACTCCAATTTTCCTCACCATATATCTCATTGGTTCTCTAATGAATGTTTTTGTTATATGATGCATTATTGTTTCCCTGTGAAAGAGTNACCATACAAATCACAAGCATTCACACACAATCTGGTTGAATTCCATTAATGGGACTAGTTGTGCATCTAAATTGTTATACTTTGATCGTAGTTCACTGTCTTCCCACTTAGACTAGCGGTAGCTTTGTCACATATGGTTTAGTCCAAAGTGAGGCAAGTGGTGTTGTCTAATCCTATGCTGCTCCTAATGATAATAAAGAGATAATTAATTAAGCTAATGAACAATGGAAAGTAAAACCTAAACTAGCCTACGTGCGATGAATATTCATTTCTAATCATCTGCACATGCCTTGGACTTTGTACAACCACCACTGGAATTACCAAGCATACATCACTAGGTTTGTCAAACAATACATTGCTAGATTACCAAGTAATTACACTTAGCCCTCATGATTAAACATACTCATTCCGCTTAACAATAGGAATCGTAAAGAGTAATAAATAAAAATATTAACTAAGAAAAATAGTAAATAATTAATAATTGAAATCAATAATAATCTAAGTGGATGCTACAATGATGGAAGTAATTGCGATCTTTATTTCTAGTCATGTAACATGTCCAAGTACGTGACACTCAAATAAGAATGCCACACAATCACAAACATCACACTACAGGCATGCACTGGGAATAACAGAACTTGAATTCAGAAATTTAAGAAAGACTATAAAAAACTGGCAACTAAAACTATCCCCCGACCATGATCCAAGTGTTGTATTTATAGGCTAACATGAGAGAGATGATATCGGATATCCGACATCATTTCTTGGGGCTTCGATATCGGATGCATGATATTGGAGCTGACATGCTGATGACTCATCAATTATCATGTTCAAAAGCCTAAAATCAATACAAACCCACCATTTTCCACCTTTCTTTAGCATAATTACAAGTAGGCTAACCCACTTTCTATCCACAATTGGAAAGATGAACCCTACCTTGAGGAGTTATTCAATTTCCTCTTTGATGATCTACTTCAATTTGTGGTTCAACCACTACTACAGTTGCCTCTTGGGCTTCATGGCTAGATCGGTATAAATGTGATGTTGGCATATCCTAGGATCAATCCTTGTGAGTTTAGAATATGACTAAGCAAAGGTTGTTGGCCATTTATTAGCCACCTTCATAACATCCTTTTCTTCTAAGGAGCAAGGTTAACATTGATTATTACCAACTTGCCATTTTTTAGAAATGCATATTCCATGCTAGTAGGTACAATTTTCAACTCTAAGGGCTTTTGTTTAAAACTATTAAGGAATTTCCAACTCTCCCCAATTGGTATCATCAAGCCCATTATTAGAGAGTTGGCAATGAACTTGCTTTAGTTCATTCATGCCTTCAACATAAACACAAGTTAAGCTCTCAGTAGGTTCCATTCAAAGTGTGCTTTTCTTAGAATAAGTTTTTAGCCATTGGCTACCGTCCTATTTTATGGTTGTTGCATACATTCAACTTTGTATTTCAAATTCATTTACACACTATTTACATGCTTTGATTGATGTGCTTTTAATAGACCAGAGTTTTTGCACATAGGTGCACCCTATATCACTGTACGTGATGCATGGAACTTGCTTCTTCTCAATCTTTTTGAATGCATTTTCCTTAAAAATCTCCAAGGAAAGATCTCTAATGTCCATTTGTGCATCAACACTGCTCAACCAAGCCCTTCCCATAATGATTGGGAAGTCCCCCTTGCAATTGTCAACTTTGATCACCAGGAAATTAGCAGGATACAACCACCCACAAATAGTGGTCACAATGTCCTCCACTAGTCCCAAAGAAATAGTGATGGATTAATTTGCCAATTCTAAATAGATGTTTCTCTTCTTAAGAGAAGGCAAGTTTCAGGTGTTATACATTTCATGGAAAATCAAATTAACTTCAAAACCTTTGTTAAGAAAAGCTGTGCATGGCTCATTCCAAGCAATCTACTAATAGATGAGAGGACTTCTAAGATTAGCTCTTTTCCTAGGAATGTTGCCAATCTTGATTCAATTAGATATAATGTGGGTTAACATGGATGTGTAGATCTTGGAAGGCATTTGTTTTGAAGGGCTCTCGAAAGAAATGGATGCAAAGAATGAAGGAGACACTAGGTGACCAACTGCATACGTAGGTGAGGCTTAGTAGGCCTATTGGTTTGGAAGAATGATCTTTTATGAGATCTAGGTTCCAAACCACTTAGCTGAGGAGTTGACTATAAGTTAAATGCCATGGTAACATTATGTTGCTATAGCTTAGTGGAAATTTTGCCCTGCATGGATGAAGTAGGTGGTAATTGGATTGAGGATGGAGGAGCATATGCTAAAGGATGAAGAGGATGATAGGAATATAGGGATTCCCCTCTAGGAGATGGAGAATGAGTTTTGTGATACTTTGGAGGGTAGCAATGATTCTAAAAAGATATATGACTAGAAGAGTCATGTAGAGACATTAGTTGCTAAACATAGTACCCTTACGGATTTGGTTGCCTGTAAGGGTATTGCTACCTTGGTTGTGACATCCCCCAAAACTGTGGGTGTTGCCACTGCTAATACTACTCATCCGATTATGCTAGAGCTCCACTTGGAAAATAACCTTATTGTTATTGGTGGAACTGCCCTGGGTTGCCTTGAGGATAAGACAACCTTATGGGTGCTTGCCTTCGTGCTAGTCTAGGATTCAGAGCATACATCCTAGATTCCTATAAGTGTGACACAACAAGGCAAAATCCCTTGGGATGTTCATATTGGTAGATGTCACACCCACCATCATCATATAATTCTGACTCCATAACCTCTTCTATTGCCACAGCCTTGCCCTTACCCCTTTGGTAGGCATGTTCAACTTCTTTTCTTCTCCTGCAGTCTTGATCACTACCATGTTCTTTAGATTCTTTTGTAATTTTTAGAGTGGTTTGAAATTTTTCATTCAAAGATTCCGACATTTTTTCAACCTTAGCTAAAATTTCAAACATAGATTTTTGAATTAGCGAGGTTTTTTGCTACACAACCTCATCAAGTGGTGCTTCCCCCTCACTACTACAAAATTGAACCTCCCTTTTTTTAATGGAAGGGTCTCGGTTATATTCCTTAGCACTTTCTTGTTTTCTCAACTCACCTTCTTTATTACTACACACACTACCATGCTCAAGTACAACAATGCTCGAATAAAGATTTGTACACTCTTTGACTTCTACTATGGGCACTTAGAAAAATATTCTAACTTTCAAATGACAAAACTACAAGAGCTCCACTACAACTATGATAAAAACTATCATAAACACGGCACATGAGTGCGTACTTATAGGCAAAAATAGACACTACATCCATAGGGCCACATCGATGCATCAAATCCCACATCAATAGGGCCTCATCGATGCAACGCAACAAATGCAACTCATTAGACATGCATACTTAAGTGATTATTATATTTTAAAAAATCAATGATTTTACGCTTTCATTAGCTTAGCATAAACTTGGAAAAATTAATTGAGTTTAATTTAAAAATATATAATTGTATTCTATGCAAATGCTTTGCAAATCAAAAATAGGCTTCAAATATAAATTATTAAAATATGTGAAAAGTTTGTTTGGACATACATGAAAAATGTTTAATGAAGGACTTCAAATTGGTTTAATTAGATAGTGAATGATTAATAGAGCTATTGTGCTTTATTAAAAATAAGAAAAATTACATTAAAATGATTATAAATTAATCCTACTCAATAACTTGTTTGCAAAATTGCTAGGTACCATTCTAAAGAAAAAAGTTTAAAAATTGTACTAAAATAATTACATGTAGCTTTACAAGTCAGTTTTAGAAGAAAGCATTTTACAATAAATCATCTAGTTACCTTATTGCATTGAAAAAATGAATGGCATACAATGTAACATGCAAGCTATATTTATTTAGAAATTTTTAAAAAATCATTATTTGAAGATGCTAGACATGGTTTTGTTTTGAGGAGAAGGAGGAAGAAGGGGGGATATGTGGGGATGGAACCCGAAATAAGTGAAAGATAGGTAAACTCCAACATATATAGTCCAATTAGAATTTTATATAACTCAAAATTACCCACCAAAATTGAACCCATGACCTAGAGCTTCCAAATTAACTATCTTGCCACTAGGCTAACATTTTATTGTAACTAGGAAGGACAATATATGTAATAAGGACCTCTAACTATTTCCACAACAAGAATGCTTCTGGTGTTTTGCCTTTTGTTTATTTACATATGTTCATTAAGACCTTATTAGATTTCAATCCATAACTCAATGTTGCCTACCAAAATCAAGCCTATCACCTTAGATTTTCATGTCAAGGCTATTATCACTAAGCTAACACATTAGTTTTAGTGTTTAAAATAAGTTAATTTATTTAACTAAAGGATCAATGTTTTTCATAGTTTTTGAACTAGCAATGTGTTTCCAATAATAAGTTATGTATGCACCCATAAGGATAGAATAGTGGTTAGGACACTCATGTTTTGGTTAAGAGGTTGAAAATTTAAAATAATAATGGTAGTTTGCATGCTCATCTTAAGGTGTCTCTTAGCTAAAATCTTAAGGTGTCTATTAGCTAAAATCTTGAATCTCCATGTTCAATTTTAATGGGAAATGTTGAGTTATAAAGTTAATTTGACTATATGATTCAGTAAATACTATTTAAAAAGGAAAGTCTTGGTTCCACCACCCAAATAAATAGTAACCATTATAATTTAAGATGATAGAGGCATTTTGCATGCTAAGCTCAAGATATATATTAGCCAAAATCTTACTTGTAATCCTAAAAGAATAAAAATAAACAATGAGAAATAGGGGGTAGGGACCATAAAATAATTGTAATGTAGGTACACACCAAGATATATAGTCCAATTAGTACTTTATAACTTAGCATTGCTCACTAGAATTAAACTCATACCCATGACTTGGAGCTTTCAAATTAATAGTTTTACTCCTAGGCTAATGCCTCATTGTTAACAAAATAAAAATAGTAATTTTAGACCAACAAAACAAAATTAGGTTCCCATCGACAAGGTATTTTCTACACTCTCTTTAATAACTTAGCAATTAACATGTCTATGGATTGACCTACCATAACAAACATGTTAGTTTTTATATATTTTACACCTATGTATGATTATTGTGTATTTTGTATGTCATGTATGAGTAACAAAGAAGAGCCCGCTAGAAATAACCCTAAATTCTTTCTTGCAATTACATTCTCTGTAACTAATGAACGTTTAGAGGTCACCTATAGGAGTGGAACATTTTGAGAGTAAAATCTAGAGATGAGAATCAAGATGCGAAGTAGATTCACTATTACAAATTTGTGTATAAATATGAAATGAAATGAAATGAACTTTTATTACATTTGAAGACCCATAGGATCTATTGGACAGATATTACATTTTCATGAAAAATAAAGATAGACTACAAATTAACCAAGCAGTAAGGGGGCATCAAAAACAAATCATACAAGTTTTTTGCTGTAACATTATGAAGCTATCTCAAATAAGTTGTCATAGCATAACATAAAAACACATGTAACTCATCTTCAAGGGCTTCTAATGTGCATAACCTACAAATGCACTATTTTTGATGCAACTGAATCCATCTTCCACTTTCAATTCTAAGATGATGAAAACTTAAGTGAAGGTTGCCGATAGTATTTCGATACTTAATGGGAATAGCAGCTAAGAGATAGTCAACTTCTACATCTAGTTTATTAAATTTAATATTGTATACATAAAATTTCCTCGTCTTCCATGTTTGCCCACATTTGTGTTAAAACCTTCTATTTAACTAGTTGGCAAATATGCTTAGGATTTTGCTACAAGTCCTATCAAGAGATATTTCGTTTTGTCAATCATTGCATACCCTAAAAATACTAACCATGGTCTTAGAATCTTTAAGAACTGCTTTAGAGAATTTGTCTTAGCTTAAGATATGCAAGCTATGAGTGTATGTAATGAATTAGCACAAAGCTTCTACTTCTAAAGGTGATAAATCACATTCACATAATAACATTGAGTAAGGTGTTTGCATCATCACCTTTAACTCATTGAGAAGAAAATTTTTTTAAACTCTTTCAATATGTTTTTAAAGTTTAGCATTGAGTTCAAGTTCCCAAACAACACATCCATATAAGTCTCTTGCGTATAGGCCTAAATCCTTGCACTTGTTTTTGAAACCTCTTGCTATTTTTTCTTTGATGCACTTTTACCACATGTAATTCTTTATATAAATAAGACCAATATATTTAAAAGACTCTACTATTTATACATTGGTACCTCCAAAATGGAAGTTATAATTGTTATTTCTTGTACCTCATATCATAATTTGGTTTTTTATAACATTCACTTGAAGACAAAATGAACAATAATAATTTTTTAAATTTTGGAACATATTTTGCATGCCTTCTGCAATAGTGGAGATTAAGGTAGCATTATCTATATATAAAAGAAGATTCACTACGTGACATCTAATTTTGATAACATAACTATCTTGCTTATTGCACAACCATTCCTACATTTCATCAATAAAGATACCAAAGAGAGTTAGAGAAAGTGGACAACTTTTCTTAACTTCAATTTTGCTATATAATTAAATTTTTTTCCTCTGAATTGCTATCTATAATTTCAATAATCACTTCCTCATGCAATCTTTGAGTTGTTGCAATCAAATTTGAAGGGAAGCCAATGTTATGCAATTGCACCTATAGTTTTGTATAGATCACTAAATCATATACTTTTGCCAAATCAATAAAACAAATAGAAAAAATTTTATTAGGCATTTTTACAAATTCCATGTAATGTTTAAGAGTAACTAAGTGATCAGTAGTAGAGTGATTTTGTCTAAAACTTTCTTGACATCTTGCCTTGGCCTAGTTACCTTTAGCCCAAGAACTTAATCTCTTTTCTAGCCAAGTGCCCAACAACTTAGCAAAAATATTATCCACAACCATCATTCCATAATTGTTCAGATTATCTTTATTCCCCTTTTTATATAACAAGTTAGCTTTACTAGTTTTCCAATGTTGATTGTATCAAATTTCTCTATGAATAGAAAATCCTGCCTACTTTAATAATTTTGTATATAAACCATTTTAATAAAGGATTGAACTTTTGGAAAGGGAAAGTGAGGGAATGAAAGGGGGTTGGACTCTACAAGGTATGGTACTTTGTAAGTTCTACTTTTCCCAATTTTTCATTTATAAAGAAGTTAAGACTTTAACAAGTCACATAATTCCCACTTTTTAATTATGCTTCTCAAGGGTGTTAGATTCTGAGCTTGAAAACCACATCATTGGTTCAACTCCAATATGACGAAAAAAAATTTGTATAAGGAACTTCTGAAACTGAAAAAAATTATGTACAAGGAACTTATGAAATTAATGTGGTCCAAACATAAAAATGTATTGTTGAGGCCAACCTCACCCATGCTAGGCATAGGGCCTTGTTTGAATGAGTTTAATATAAAAAATATATATAATTAAAATATAAAATATAAAATTTAAAAATAGAGCACCATGAGCTTGCACATGGCCATTGTTCATGTGCTGGTGGGGTTTGTTGGCCCATAAAAAAAATAGATTTTAAACTGTCGAATAAGCTTCCACCCATAAGGATGATCCTGTTTTGTTTTTTTTTGTTTTTTTTTTTCAGCAGCAATATGAGAAAAAGAGCAAAAACCAGCAATGACCAATAAACAGAAATCCAGAAAAAAGCAAAAATAATATGTGGTAAAGACGGCTGGCGGTTTAGGGTTAGGGTTGTCTCCCTCAGGGCTGCTATAAAGAGATCTGGAGGCGCAGAGGATGGGTTTCTCAGGCCAGAGGGGGGGCAGCACGTGCTTTCTCTGAGAAAATCTTTCTTTGTTCCTTGTTTTTCGTTGATTCAATTGATTGAGTTTTTATCTCTGTTTTGCTGTCCGTGTTTTGAATCCTGTAATCGATTACGAAATATGTTTATCGTTCTTTTTGAATCAGGACTTTGAGTAGGATTTTCTGTTCCGATCACCTTGTTTGGATCTTCGCATGAGTAACGAGGATCTTGACAGTTTAATTTAATTTCCAAGGTTTTCCTCTAATAAGGATTTCATCTTTGAATTCCGTTTTATCTGAATCTGTGCTTTGATTTTGAACAATTTATCCATTTCATGGATCCTTGCAATTTAGTTTTGGTTTATCAAGTATAATTTGATCGCGGCAACCGTCTATTTACTTTTTGTTTTTTTTTTGTTTTTTTTATATGAGGTTATCTTGAATTTGGGTTTTGTACGTAACTTTATTTTCACGTAAACTGTGTCTCAGTGCTTTATCTTATCTTCCTTTATTTCTACAACATACAGAATTTCTGTATACTTTGTTTGACTGAATATAAAAGATTAAACCGAAGGAGGTTGCTGCCATCATAGGTGTAGGTGAGACTGAGCAGCGATCAGGGCCTCTTCTGGGACATCTAACCTCTGTCTGGAGACGGTGGCTGAATCTTCCTTATGTTTAGAGCACCAAATAAATTTTAATTTTAATTTTAATTTATCTTTTTTTTTGTCATTTATTTTACTCAAAAACCACACAAATATTTAATTTTGATTTTTAATTATTTTACTATGTTTTCCAAGATTTAATAGAATTTTCATAAAATCAAATTTAAGTTTTTTTAATATTTTGCTTAAAATATTATGATTATTATTATTGTCACATGGCCCTAGGCGATAGTCTTCTAAAACGAGTTTTCACAGGTGTTCGCGTGTCCAAAATTTATGCATCAACACCTTTTTGGTGCTAGAAGGAGGACAGTTTCTCAACCTTTACTTTATTTTTCTTTTATGTTTCTTTTTCTTTAAAAAAAATTATCATTTCTTATTACTGTCTATTTAATTTTTGCCTCCCTATTTTCAGTTTTATTGCTCTATTTTAGTTTCAAATTTTCAAAATTTCCAAATTTATATTCTAGCAATCCTTTTAATTTATTTTTCTGAAATTTAATTTAGGTGATTTAAATCATTTTACTTTCAATTTATTTTCCTGAAATTTTGCAATTTTAATTTTACTTTTAAAAATTTTTTAAAAATAAAAAAATATAGTATTCAAATGTTTTTTTTTTATTTTCTTTAATTTTCATAGTTTATTAGCATTTTACATTTCTTATTATTTTTCATTTTATGAATGACTTTTCTTATAGAGTATCTCAACAAAGAACTCATACTCCTACCCTTGGTCAACCAGCTACTCATCAATTTACTTTGAGAAAACAACGAGCTTCACTTTTTCCAAGTTCAATTCCTAAAAGACCTCGGACTAAGATGGCAGCCCATCAACCCCCGGCTCCCTTAGTAAGAAACCCTTTTAACTTTCACAACTACCATGACATCCCAAAATCCCTT
>MNCI01007686.1:181604-194488 GCA_015680685.1 Gnetum montanum | reverse complement strand
AAAAATATATATAAAATAAAAATATAAAATTTAAAATTTAAAAATTGCGCACCATGAGCTTGCACATGGCCATTGTTCATGTGCTAGTGGGCTTCGTTGGCCCATTAAAAAAATAGATTTTAAACCGTCGAACAAGCTTCCACCCATAAGGATGATCCTGTTTTGTTTTTTTGGTTTTTTTTTTTCAACAATGTTATGAGAAAAAGAGTAAAAACCAGCAATGACCAATAAACAGAAATCCAGAAAAAAACAAAAATAATACGTGGTAAAGACGGCCGGTGGTTTAGGGTTAGGGTTGTCTCCCTCAAGGCTGCTATAAAGAGATCTGGAGGCGCAGAGGACGAATTTCTAAGGCCAGAGGGGGGCAGCACCTGTTTGCTCTGAGGACATCTTTCTCTGTTCCTTGTTTTTCTTTGATTCAATTGATTGGGTTTTTATCTCTGTTTTGCTGTACGCGTTTTGAATCATGTAATCGATTGCGAAATATGTTTATCGTTCTTCTTGAATTAGGACTTTGAGTAGGATTTTCTATTCCGATCACCTTGTTCGGATCTTCGCATGAGTAACGAGGATCTTGACGGTTTAATTTAATTTTCGAGGTTTTCCTCTAATAAGGATTCCATCTTTGAATTCCGTTTTATATGAATCTGTGCTTTGATTTTGAACAATTTATCCATTTCATGGATCCTTGCAATTTAGTTTTGGTTTATCGAGTATAATTTGATCGTGGCAACCGTCTATCTACTTTTTTTTTTGTTTTTTTTATATGAGGTTATCTTGAATTTGGGTTTTGTACGTAACTTTATTTTCACGTAAACTGTGTCTCGGTGCTTTATCTTATCTTCCTTTATTTCTACAACATACAGAATTTCTGTATACTTTGTTTGACTGAATATAAAAGATTAAGCCGGAGGAGGTTGTTGCCATCATAGGTGTAGGTGACACTGAGCAGCGATCACGGCCTCTTCTAGGACGTCTAACCTCTATCTGGAGACGGTGGTTGAATCTTCCTTCTGTTTACAGCACCAAATAAATTTTAATTTTAATTTTAATTTATCTTTTTTCTTGTCATTTATTTTACTCAAAAACCACACAAATATTTAATTTTGATTTTTAATTATTTTACTATGTTTTCCAAGATTTAATAGAATTTTCATAAAATCAAATTTAAGTTTTTTTAATATTTTGCTTAAAATATTATAATTATTATTATTGTCACATGGCCCTTTCCAGCTGAGTTTCTCGGGTTTCCGTACCCATACGGGAGGTGCCCTAGGCAATAGTCTCCTAAAACGAGTTTTCACAGGTGTTCGCATGTACAAAATTTACGCATCAACAGGTATATATAGAAGTATGTGGCCCTGCATTGGAATACTTTCCTTGCCATCCTAAATCTGATTCCAGCTTACGTTCATGGTCCTGATTAATGCTCCTAACTCAGTTATTCAACCATGTACAATGTTGTTGGTATGTACACTAAAACTTTTATGGATGTTTATTTTGATTAAGCCTAAGCAATCTAAAAAGTCTTTGCCACCTATTGAAAGATAATACTTTGTCCAATTCAAAATCCCAATGTCCTTGAAAGATTTTAGCAGAACCTATGAATAGAATAGTCTCAAAAATCTCCAAAATTCTAGCGGAGGTTAGTAAATATGGTTCATTTTCAATTTTTGAATTTATTAAAGTGGGATTGTCAGGTCCTTGCTGAATTTCTTTGGACAATGTTGCAAACTTGCAATTATCAGCTCTCTTAATTCATTATCAAAAAGCTTCCAGTCATTTGCTGAGATTACCTTTACTATGAACATTGATGGTGAAAACTCTAGTTTAATTTTTTTTTTTTTTTAATTTCTACACGGAACAGTTTGACCGACGATTATCCACGGCATTTCAAGTAACCTTAAAGTTATTTATTCTCTATGATCCTTTGAGAAATCAATTACAACTTACAAATGATTTAAAATGTTTAGAAACAAATAAAATGCAAGCTGTAATGGTCCAAGTTTCAGCTGATCGTTTTAGATGAGTCTATTGATTTCAGAACATAGAGTTCTTTAGATGACTTGCAAGATTTGTTCAAGTTCTTAGATGCAATGAACCTTGGTTGAATAACTTAGGAGCACTAATCAGGACCATGGACATCAGCTGGAATCAGATTTAGGATATTCAAGTATGTAGATATTCTTTAGATGACTTGCAAGATTTGTTCAGCTGAGATCACATAGGCTCTAGTTGATTCTTTAGTTGATTCTTTTGCAAGGTGTGATAGAAAATCTTAATGGACTGATATTGTATGCTTCTACTTCTTCTTTGCTGTAAGTGGACAGCAAAGCTGTCACTTCAGATGAAGGATGTTGAGTTTCTGTACAAGAAGTCTTGAGAGGGGTCCATGATGAGCCAAAGCCAAGCCTAATATCTTTTTAAGTAGGTACATTTGAGCTTGAACAAAGGTCTTAATGCTGAGAAACAGGCATTCTTTTTTTCCCTTTGAGGTAAGGAAAAGGTATTTTTGTTCCCAGAAAGCCAAATGTTGAGAATCCAAACTTGGTCATCAGCGACAAGCAAGATCAGTTTCATAGATTTCTCAAAAAGGGGGTTTCAGTATATATCCACAACAAACATGCTTGAATCCAGCCTCGATTCATTGGTTGTGCCTTTATATAAAATCAACAAACCAGCAGAACATGCAAATAACTAGTAATTGTGCATGCTCTCTACAATTATCTCAGGGTTGAATCGTTGCAGGAGACTTTCAATTTCATAGTTATCATCGGTGGCCTAAGAAAATTCAACTTCAATAATTATGGTTTCAAAATTAGCAACAACATTTGCCTTGTCTGGGGTCTTTGGATTCTTTGAACGAATGAAGTTCGAAGGTTATTTTTTTCTTTTTCCGTGTTGGCAAAAAATTCTCTGAAACATTTGATGATCTTTTTGCAGGATCCTGAGATGTTGAAGTTCTGCTAACGGAAAATTTTGATAACTATATGTAATCAATATCATTTATAAATGTTAAACAATATTAAATATTTAAGTTAACGTAATTTCTAACCCTCAAAAACTATGTTGCATGTTATAACATATTGGAAATAAGCGTACCTTGGGTGAAGATAACCTAAAACTTACAAAATATTTAGGAAATTTACGCACTCCTTAGGGTTTATTGGCCATGGATGCCAATGGATGGCCTTTTCTGAAGGAAATCTTGGTTGGTTGTTTTTTCAAATCCAAGTTGATTTCCACAAAAGCAATTGCTTTTGTAATTCTACACAAGGTGTCCACTACTTCAACAAATGCAACTGCATCTGTAATTCTATACATTCAAGGTATCCACTACATTTTTCTTCTTGTTTGATCTTTCCTCTCCAAGATGTATTTATTTATTGGTAAGCAAACCTTGAAGGTTTCATATACACCTACTGATTTCTATTTGTTTATTCCATCGTATAGTTTGTAAGCTTATCTAATTTAGCAATTTCAAAAAGTTGGCTATGATCCTACCAACAATACAAGGGTGACTATATGAACTCTATTTTACCATTCACTTCTAATAAAGTCAAATTTTCATCTATTGCAATATCATATTTACAATATCGTAGCAACAATGTCATAGATAGGATGTCATAACCCAAGCTATGTCATCATTGATACGATGTCTCGAAATGTGTGTGACTTTTCATTCCATCCTTAGCTAGACTCTTGCAATTTATTTTTGTAGCTTTAACAATAGAGTGAATGCCCACAATGTGGTGTTGAGCACTTTATCAAAATCTTTATTTCAATGAATTGTACTTGGACATAGTTCATGAATCGCAATAAATTTTGAGATTGTTTTTCATCATTGTAGCATCCACTTAGTTTTATTTGTTTACTGAGAATAATTTTCTTGTCTTTCCTAATGAATCATTTACATTTCCAAGCGCTTTATTTTACATGTCATTAGTAAGCAAAATGGATACAACTGGTTTCAAGTGCTAAGTGTAGTTATTTGGGAACCTAGTAGTGGCATTGCTTGATACACTCAACAGTAATACCACTTGATAATCCTAGTGATAACTACATGAGTCCAAGGTGTGTACAGTAAACCAAGATTAGATATCCATCGCACTAGGCTAAGATAGATTTATGTTTTCCTACTTAACTAGACCTAAAATTTTACCTTTCATTTAATCTTATTTACCATTAGGAACATTAAGAGCCATACAACATCAGTTAATCATATGCCTCACTAAAAGCTAAACCATACACTTGAACTTCACTAGCTCAAAGTAGGAAGACAACGATCATGAACTTAATATCAATTATTAGCATAACTATATTGTCCATCGGCAGATTATGATCTGGTCACATGTGAGCACTTGTGACTTGTATGGTAGAGTGTTGGATGCTCCATGGCTCATCAACTTCCATTAAGAAATTTAAACAATGATATAAAAGAGTGAAATATTCTTCTTTACTTACTTTTGCTTCAAGCATATTTTTAATTGGTAAACTTAAAAGGTCATATCTAGATTCTTACTTTAGGTTGATGGATGGAGTGGCACTTTGATTTGGACTAGTGCTATTTAGTACTTTGGTATTGGTTTGATATAGTTGGGTGCTCTTAGATGTATGGATTGTTAATGTGTACTAACTTATTTTTCACACTAACTTGTTTTGTAGGTTTAGCATGCCACAACTAGCCACCATGAGATTTATCCTCAACTTAGCCAAAGGAAGGGTTCCTCACTTAGTGTATACTAACTTTTTCTTTTATTTACAAGCCACTATGGCTAGGTGGAGCTTGTAGGTCATCGATGATTTCATGTGCTTTAGACATTATTTTAGTATCCTTAAGTTTGACGGGTATGTTGGAACCTTGAAATAATTGTAATATAGATATTTCCCAATATATATACTACAATTAGAACTTTATAACTCAGCATTACTTGTCAAAATCAAACCCATGACTTGGAATTTTTAAATCAAAATTCTTACCACTAAGCTAACACTTCATTATTAAGATGGTTTCAATAAAAAAGAAGACACTATTTTACAAAAGTTGGTTTTGAGGTCCTTTTCATGTTATTTTTGGGGCTTTTGACCTAGTGATTAAGCTTGCTTATTATTAATATTTCATTAAGGTTTGGTGCCTTCCCCCACCCCAATGCAAAAAAAAAAAAACCTAAAATGCATTATTTTAATAAATCTTAAAGCAACTACTATTATTCCAGAACTTAAAATGTTTATGTAATTTTTACCTATATTACATATTTGTTACTATACATGTTAATTTCTATCCCTAATGTCAGTGATAAGCAATAAGCATACTCCATATCCAACCATACGAACCTATAAACATTGCAATAAACTATGTGAGGAAGGGATAGGTTGTAAATCTAAGAATAGCGTGGATCAATCACAAGTCATTATCTTCCTAGTTATATTTATAGTGGGTTCATAATGTATGATTAATATGACATTGACACATGATCAATCATATATTTTAGCCTATATTAAATAAAAATAGATAAAATAATCTATAATAGTGTTCACTCCTCAGGTAGGTCAAAGTAAAGTCCTAAACTATTCTAAGGTTCAAGTATAGGCCATCACATTCTTAGATTAGTGCATCAACTAGATTACTAAGTGATGAAGCATGGTTTGTTAGGTGATGATATTGGACCCTTGATATCGAACCCCTAATATTAGACCCTTGATATCAGACCCTTGACATCGGACCCTTGATATCGAACCCCCAATATCAAACACTTGATATTGGATCCACGATATTGGATCTATGATATCGGGTATGTGATATCGTGGCTTGGATAACAATATCAGATACATGATATTGCGATTCCTATGTAAGCCTATAAATAGACCTTTGGGCTCACAGGAAGGAGAGTAAGTAAGTTAGTGTTAAAGTAGAGTCTTTTTGTTCATTTTTAGTTCATCTCAACTCTTTCCCCAGTGCATGCCTACAGTGTGATGATTGTAATTGTACGAAACCTTTAATTGAGTGTGACATACTTGGACACGCACATGATCGGCAATAAAGATCGAGATTACTCCATCATTACAACATTCACTTAGTTTTAATTGCTTAATTGTTATTGTTATTTATTGCTTTCTTAATTAATGTTTCTTTACCTTCCTTTCCTGTCCCTATTATTAAACATGGAATGAGTACAACTTAATCACGAGCATTTAAGTGTGACTACTTGGTAACCCCGTAGCATATCTAGGAGCACTCAAGTAATACATGCTTGGTAATCCCATAAGTAGTACATGAGGTCCAAGATGTGTACAGATGATTAAGGACGGATGCTCATCACACTTAGGCTAACTTAGATTCTCTTCTCTCATTCCCTCTTAGCTTAAAACAAAGTTATTTTCCATTGCCTCTAGGAGTAGCACTAGTTTAGGATCACATCATACACCTCACTCTGGACTAAACCATACGTGACAAAGCAAATACTAGTCCAGTTAGGAAGACAATGAACTGTGATCAATGTGTAACTATCTAGATACCATAACTAGCCCATCTACGAAGTTCAACCGAATCGTGCGTGAATGGTCGTATTCATATGGTTGATTGTAAGGGTACCTAGCCACTCATCATTGTGGAGTCATTGCCAGGGATCCGATATCGATGGTCTGATATCAAGGGTCCGATATCAGGGGTCTAATATCAAGGGTCCGATATCAGCACCTAACAAACCATGATTCATCACTAAGCTATCTTGCTATAGGTCATACCAAGCTATTAGCTACTGGGATTACTGAGTTGAGGGATGTTTAAAGCTCAAGACTAGCTGCATTCATTAAGTCATGATTTTGGAAATGAAAATGGAAATAAAATGCTTAATTAAATCAATGTGAGATCACAAAGGGTCTATAAGACAAAAAAAGTTTTTATTACAAGGCTTTGATATGGTCATGTTGGGTCTTGAACATCTCATTAAGAAAATGATCCATTAACACCTCTAGCTAAAACAAATGTGACAAAGTTATTACTTGAACACTATATTTAAGTCTAAGACCATTGGACAATTCAAGACAATATGCTCTTCATCTTCCACTACTCTATATATACAAAATCTATAGATGCATTATTCTCTTTGAAGATTAATCCATCTATCTGTTTCAAATAATAGATAGTGAGAGCCCACACAAGCATGTGTGATTTTAATATGCAAGAAAAAGTAAATATCTATGCTAAGAAAGTAGTAATTAAAGGCTAGAAAGTAAATCTAATCTTAGTCAAAGTGCTACAATATGAAGAAATCAATCTTGATCTTTATTGTCATTGATGGTTACATCCATGCATAACCACTTGCAAATAAACACTTCAAATAAATAAGTCAATCATACATTGTAGGTACTTGTTGACTATTAGGTGATCACATACAGAAACTCTAAGAATCTAGCTACTATGGACTAAAACTATAACAAATTACCACAGGTTGCCTACATTTACTGGCAAATTGATTGTCTACATCATAACATTTGTGTGGACTAAAACTATGACAGATGTGAAATAGGTCATCTATATTTATAGGCAAACTAATTAACTACATCAAAACATTTGTGTTAACACATCATGTAACATTGTAGTTACATCAATAAAGCTTTGAAAACTTGATTTTATCAATTCCAAAGTACATGCTATGCTAGTATTTCGTACTAAAATGTTGTCTTAGCCTTAAGCTTTTTGATATAGGGAAGATTTTATTTCTCTTTCTAATGTACTAGGAAGCTTTATCAAAATCCAAAGATATTAGTTCCTTGCAGCTAAATCTTTAACTTGTTTGATTGTTATATTTTCAAGTTTAAGCAAAAAAGTACAACATAATAACTTTAGCTATGAACTACACTTTATCCTCAACGGACTTCAGTTTCCTAAAGAGCATAATATCTATAAATAGAGAATGAATAAAAAGAAATAAAAACCAAATAATATGTTTTTTCATAAAGATCATCTCAAAAGTTCTTAGGCTTTCATTTTCATGAAAAATTGAAACAACTTAAAAAGACTAATGTAGATGTTACTGATAATAAAAAGTTAAATATTTTGCACATGGCTAGACAATTTTGAAGAATGGTTTTGTTTAAAAAAATTTTAATTTATCTTACGATTTCAATCTTTCTCATACTCTTACTTCAATCAAGAAGGTGAGTCTAGAATTCTTAGAAGATTAAACAAATTTAACTATTTAGTACTAATGATGAATCTAGAGAGCATTCAAAACTACTTTGGTTTCAAATTATAAAAAATAAAAACTCTTAGAAAATTCAATTTATCTAATAGTTTTAATGGACATTTACATCGTACTATCAAAACTTTTCATGAAAAAAGTTGTATCATATCATCATCCCATATAGATTTGTTTAACCTTTAGCAATATAGTCAAACATTCTTATTCAATGCTATATTATATGAATGCTTTTGTTTTTCTTCTAATCAAGGATGCATGCTTCTTAGATATCTTTGGAATGCAAACTTTGGGCCTCATTATAAAAGGCTGGATCAAGTGGTGGATGTATACTGCTAACAGAGTCTATTCCATGGCTCACTACATTGAACAATAATTTGCTACAAAGGATAGGTTTACAATACCTAACATTGATCAATCATTAATACAATTATGTCATGAGCTTGCCTAGAATTTTTGTAATCTTAATTTGAAAATGCTTTCGCTTTTGCAAAGTTTCCAATCAAGCTTACATGTTCATTAAGCTAGAAGCTCTCTCATAAAAACTAAACCTTCATGGCTAAAAATCTTAGAGCAAAATTGTAAATAATATTTTAAATATCACAAAGAGAAAAATCATTTCCATTTCATTGGAAAAATTCATAATATTCATGCTTTCTACATAAGCTAAATGAAATTACCAAATATCTTGTACTTTGTTTTTAAAGAATCTTTTCCTTAAAACACTTTGATGAGAATGCCTTTAAGGTAGTTACTTCTCATTTTCCATGCGTAATTAAATTCAAACATAATTATTTCCTTGATGTAAATATTTCTCTAGATGAATTTAAAGGTTGTTTGGTTTAGCATGTATAATAGCATTTTTTCTTAGTTTTTAAAACTGAAGAAGAACCTCAAACTATAAACCTTTTACCTAACAAGACAATGAGTTAATCACTTAAGCTACTGAGAGGCGCGATTCGCATGAGCCGCGATATCGCGTCGTCCCCTGCGATGTCGCATACACGATATCGTGGTCCGTCGTCAAATCTATAAATAAGAGGCGGGACTCCCCTTATTTCCCATCCTAGGCTAGAAGTAGGGAAACTCTGGCAGATTGATCACTCCAGAGATAGAATATTTTCCATGTGCCTGCAGTAGGAGTCCCCAAGTGAATGGATCTTTATTCGAGCAACATTGTACCTGAACGCAAGTTGTGTACGGCAATAAAGACGAGCTTTGTGGATAAACCTTACAGTGCATGGAATAGGATTTTATTACTTATTATTTCTTACATGTCATTTCTTACCTGTTATTTATTATCCTCCAGTAGCGCGGCATGAGTACGACTTGATTACGAGCATTTACGGATGTGTATGGCTAATCAAGGAATCAGCTGCTCATCGCGATTAGATTCTCTCACCCTCAACTCCTTGAATACGGAATGAGTATGACTTGATTACGAGCATCTAAGGATGTGTACAGCTAGTCAAGGAATAGATGCTCATTACGCTTAGGCTAGTTAAGTGCTTCAGTATGATCACTTCGAAGTGACGATTAGCATTTGGTAGCCGTGGTTGCATCGGTTCAGGGTGTGTACAGTAAGTGGGAACGAATGCTGATGCTAGGTAATTTAGAATTAGTCATTAGTTAGAGTTAGTAATTAGTTTCTCAACCCTCAACTCAATAGCATAGGAGAAAAACATAGAATACTATAAAAAATCATATACCTCTGACTTACTTAACCATACACCGTGACAACTACAAGTAAGTTTGGGAAGATAACGAATGGTTAACCTTAAGTGTTCCATGAGGCGTGTAGGCATTTAGTCTACGAAGTTCGACCGGATTGCGCGTGCTACGCTCGTTTCATATGGTTCAGTGTAGGGGTACCTCGCCACTCATCATTGGCACCGTTGTCGGGGACTAAGTGTTTGTGCGCCGAATAGAACATAAAGGATATCACTCACATCATTGTGAGCCTAAATGAACCTTTGGGTTAATCAAGCTAAAAATTATATAACGGTAAATCTAGCACACCAATAAAAATGCCTTCTTCTCATAAGAGCAACTCACCACCTAAGGACCATACACGAGACAGTCGGCAACATAAAACACATAACCAAAATCAGCCAGTGCCTCAACAATATAAGATGACATATACTCATCTCGATGAGTATATCCCTAACTTTACTTTTATTCTCCATCAAGATGAATAGATGCATTGGAGAGATTTGCAAGGTAACATTCCAAACATGATTTTCTGTGCCTTGGCACAGATAGGCATGACTGAATTATATGCTGAATACGTTGCGGACGATTTTGACATGAGGGATTATTATCCCACAGATGCCCAACGTATGAGGGACTTAAGGTAGGAGAGTCAACATACACTGCTGAAGGGAAAAGGTCTACACCTCCTTAGCAAAATAGGAGATGAGGAACCCCTTATAATGGGTTCTTTAGCAAATAATGTTCCCCCTCCTAACGATGATGAGGAGGTTGGGTATCAGAACCTACGATCAACGATACATAACCATGGTTCTGATGCCCATGAACACCAACTGTTCACAGAGGGAACAACCACTCATGCTAAGGACGGGCACTTAGATCGTCACCACGATTGGGGCCGTAGTAGCTGAAGAGAAGGCAAGAAAAATCGTCATGGTGATGGTTCCCCTTCTTCTTCCCCTTCTTCACATCACTTATCATCTCCTTCCACATCTGGGTGCAGCCATCATGAACACAATGGAGAGGATAAAGGTAAGAAAAATGAGAGACCTCGATGGGAAAGTCGAGAGAGATAATAAGGGCAAGGACGTAGGGAGAGTAGGGAACAACACAGACATCACAGGCATCATGAAAGAGATGACCATGATGAGCCCCTACTCACAACCCGAAGTATGCTTGAGATAATGGAGGTAGTTAGGATTCCCACAAGGCATTTAAAAGATAGTCGGATCAAACGATTAGACATGAACAATATCCCATGAGTTGAAGGGGGATACAATGCTGATCCGTAAAATCATTTATAGGCATTCCACGATGCCTGTGCCTTGAAGAATATAGAAAATGAGTGGAAAAAACTTAATTTTTTCCCAAGGACACTCACCAAGGAAGTAGAGAGTTGGTACCGGTCCTTAGAATTGGAAACCATTAGGAGGTGGAGTACGATGCTAGAACTATTCAACGAAAAGTATCAAACATACTCCAGAGTGTCTAATTTGCGTAAGCAGATCCAAGGCTGGAAGCAAGGTACTCATGAACCCTTGGATGCTGCCATGGCCCACTACTACACATTGTTACATCGTTTCCCAAGCCATGGGTACGCTCAGAGGGATCAACTTCACCACATCGTGGATGGGCTAAGGCAAGAAACTAGAAGAACCCTTGGAACTTATGCCCAAGGGAGACTCTCACAACTTAGAGCCCATGAAGTACATCGCTTGTTGGAGCAAGTAGCAAAAGAAGAAGGTGAGCTATGAAAAAGGGAAAGTGTGGAAGAATACAACCGTGATCCCTCTCTTCGAAAGAAGGGAGTGAAATTTTGTGATGAAGAGGATGAGTCACCAATCGAAGAGTTGGTGAACAGAAAGACCTTGCCACTTCAAAAGCTCACAACAGAAATAGCGGCTAAGGTAGATGACATATGGAGTTCCTTAGACTCTAAAATTGAAACTGTCTTAAAAATTGTAGAAGAGTCTAAGGTAGAACAAAGTAGTGACAAAGGTAAGAAAAAGTGGAGAGATTTAAGCCCTGCACATAACAAGGGTAAGGGGAAAATCACTAACTCCGATGTGGCTGTGGACTCTGACATAGACGATGACGGTGGATGTGAGATCTGCCACTATGACCATCCTAAGGGATGTTGCCCCATCATCTGACATCTATAGGAGTCTGGGATGTATGTGCTTAATCCAAGACTTAACCAATGGTAAACACCCCGAAGGTTACCTTATCCACAAGGTAACCCAAGGCAATTCCACCAACCACTAACGTATTATCCAAATGGAACTCCATCACAGCCCATCGGACAGCATCAGCAGTGGCAAGACCCATAGTCATAGGGGATGCCATCGTTGAAACATCAGTACCCTTACCGGTAGCCTGATCCTTATAGATATTATGTGCAGCAGCTGATTTCTCCAAGTGACTCTATGAGTCACACAACCCCCAACCGTTACTACCAAGTTTAGGAGTACTTCAGAAGGACTCCTTCTCCTCCAGGAGACACTCCATACCCACACCATCCTCCAAATCCATCCGCACCTCTTCCACTAGTAGTAGTTCCCATAACACCTCCTTCTTCAACAATGCAAGGGGAACTTCCTCGTCAACCACAACAACATCACGCTACGAGAGTTGTAAATATTCAACCTGCTGCTAGTTCTGAAAACTGTAAAAAGAGAAGACCCTTCTTCAGAACCAAAAGCCCAGACAAACTCTCACAACAACAAGCAGTTGGGCCCATGTACACTCCTCCACCATCTAACACTTCGAAGCACCCTTTAGTTCAACAGAGCGTAACGCATACGGTTATGTTAACGCATACCGTAACCGACTAGATTAAGGTAGGCCACCTTCCTAGGAAACTAACTAACCCTGGAAGTTCCTTAATCTATCTCCAGATCGCTGAGAACAAACCACATAGGGCTCTTCTTGACTCAGGTTCCGGAGTTAACTTAATATCATGAGAGATGTATC
>MNCI01007686.1:126788-175022 GCA_015680685.1 Gnetum montanum | reverse complement strand
ATAACTATTATTACTTCCATTCTGGACGTACCAATGTGCAAATAGTAGATTCTTTTAAATATTTGGGTCTCATTTATATGAATAATTACATGTGAGGGAAGTGCATCAAAGAAAAATAGAACGAGGTTTCAAGGCTCTGTATGCTTTCAAAAAGAATTACAATAATTTAAGCCTTTGGACTTGGAAGGTCATAAAAGAAATTTTTCAAACTATAATCTATCCTACCATATTATAGGAATGCGTTGTTTGGGGACCTAGACTTAGTGCTAAACTTTGGAAAGATATTAAGAGTGTGCAAAGAACTTTTCTTCTTAATGAGTGAAAAGTGAAGATGCACATACCTTACTTAATGTTATTATGTGAATATGATTCCTTACCTTTAGAAGCAAAAGTCTTGTGTCAATTCATTATATACACTCATATCTTGCATATCTCAAGGTAAGACAAATTCTCTAAAGTAGTTCTCAAGGATTCATGAGGCTATGGTTGGAATTTTCAAGGGATGTAATGGTTGAAAAAATGGAATATCTCTTGGGAGCATGTGCAGTAAAATCTTAAGCATATTTGCCAACTAGTCAAGTAGAAGGTTTTAACATAGATGTGAACTAATATGGAAGGTAGGATGTAATTTTATTTATACCACATTAGATGTAATAATCTAGATGTAGAAACTTGCTATCTCTCAACTACCATTTCCATTAACTATTAGAACACTATAAGCAAGCGTCAGTTAAATTCTCATTATCTTGGAATTGAAAGTGAAGGATGGATTCAAATCCCTTGAAAAAAGTGTGTTTGTAGGTTATGCATATTAAGAGCCCTTAAAGATGAGTTACATATATTTCTTTCATGTGCTACCACTACCTATTTAAGACAACATTATAATGTTACAAAAAAAAGCCTATATGATTTATTTTTGATGTCCACATTAGTGCTTGGTCAATTTGTAGAGTCTATCTTTATTTCTCATGAAAATGTAATATTTGTCTAATGAATCGTATTTTTCCTAGCTCCAATATTGAGGCCCAAGAACTGATGTGAAATATATGATATCATGGGATATGTGCTAGCCTATAAATATAAAAATTGGGCACATATTTTGGGCATAAGTTTTTTCATAGCATAGTAGATCTCTTACAGTTTATTTTCTCCAAAGTTAGAATATTTTCCGAAGTGCCCATAGTAGGAGTCATTGAGTGTATGAATCTTTATTTGAGAACTATTATACCTGAGCATGTGTGTGGCAATAAAAATGAGCTTTCTAATAAACCTTACAATACCTTGGCTAGATTAATTATTTTATTTATGCATTTAATGTTTTATGTAATTTCATTTAATGCTTCCAAGTAATTAAGCTAAAGTAAGCTAAGTTAAATAGCAATTTATTAAGCACATAAGTACAACCACTTTGAGCATGTGCATGACACTTGACAATCCCAACAACGCTTAACATTTGGTAACCCAGCAGTGTTATAGATGTTCAAGATGTGCATGGAAAGTGGGATCGGATGCTTATGTTAGGATAGTTAGTTATTAATTAGTAATTAGATTAGTTAAATTGGTTCATAAATTGAGTTTAAACTTATTATTAATTGTAGATGAATACAATATAAAATAATAAAAATCATGTGCCTCAATTATACTTAACCATACAACTAAGCTTCACAAGTGTAGTTGGAAAGAAAATGATCGTTATGATTAGATTTCACATCCTAAAACTAGTGTACTTAGGCACTTAAGGTTTGTGGAATTCAACCAAATTGCACATAAACACTTGTGATTCGTATGGTTGACTATAGGGGTACTCGCCACTCATCATTAGCATTGTTGCCAAGGATCTTTAGTTTGTTATGAGCACTATCTAGGATTTAGAGAAAAATTATTTAACATCGTTGGAACAAACCCTAAAGGCATATTATACATAAAAATAACTACAACACTTGTAAGAAAGCACACTGTATTTCTTGTCTTATAATACAAGATGTCTTCTTCTCGTAAGAGTGATTCTCTACCCAAGTCTGACAGAGCAAATCAGTAGGTGCCCCAACAATACAGAGTGGTATATGCTCATCCTAATGAGTATGTACCCGATTTCATCTATGTCTTACACCAGGATGAACAATTGTAGTGGTGAGACATGAAGGACAACATTACGTTGCTGCTTAATCAATCCATTCTTGTGATGCTCAAAAAAAATCTTATGTAGTTGGGCATGTAAGGGCTTCATGCTACATATGTTATGAAAAATAACGATGCTAGGGATTATCATCGCACTAATGCACAACATCTGAGAGATTGATAGCTAAATCAATGCTATAAGTCTACGAAATGAAAGTGGTTCAATGATTCCCCATTCTTGATGTACAAAAAAGATGTTGGAGAATCCATCTCTAAGGGTTTTTCATATAGAGAGATTCCTCTCTTTGACTTCTATGAAAGAGGTCAAAACCAAAACTTGTAGTCCACGATACATAATCCTAGTTCTAGCAGGAATGGATCCCATGACAAAGGGGAATCCAAGGCAGAGAGTCATGGCAGGGATGTGGGTAAGCAGCATGATCATGATCATGGCCTTGACCACCAAAGAGGGAATGGTAAGCACCATGATGATGCTAGTCCTCTTTCCTCTTCACCTTTGTTATCATATTCTTCCTCTTCTAGCTCTAAATGTAACCACAGGGGGGCACAATCATGATGGAGGTCATCGACAAGACCAAAATGATCATAGGGACCATTGGGCAAGTCAAGATCTGGGGAACAAGCATTTAAGAGAGGCTTATCTTCATGAATAAAGGGGTAGTAGAAGACATCATTAACACTAAATGATGAACCTTTGCACACTACCTAAAGCATGCTAAACATCGTAATTCGTTTAGAATTCCTACAAGGCACATTAAGGATAGCTAAATCAAGAGGTTAGACATGAATAATACCCTCATGTTCAAAGGGAGATATAACTCAGATCCTTAGTATCATCTTTAGGCATTTCATGATGCCTATGCCTTACAAAATATAGAAAACGACTGGCAAAAGCTTAAGTTGTTTCCTAGGATACTCATGAAAGAAGTAGAAAGCTGGTATTGGTCCTTGGAGCCGGAATCAATTTGTAGATGGAGTACGATGCTCAAACTATTCAATGAAAAGTATCAAATGTACTCCCAAGTATCTAATAAAAGAAGGAAGCTCCAAGGTTGGAAGAAAGTAACACGTGAGTCCTTGGTTATTGCCATGAGTAGATATTATTCCTTATTACACCAATGCCCTAACCATGGTTACTCTTAGTAGGAACAACTTCGCCACATCATAGATGGGCTCCAATAAAAAATGAGGTAGACTCTTGGAGTCTATGCCTAAGGGTGATTATCAAAGTTAAGAGCCAATTAGATCCAAAGGTTAATCGAGCAAGTAGCAAAAGCAGAAGAAGAGTTGAGGAAACACAAAGCTACAAAAGAATACAACCAAGATCCTTCTATTCATAAGAGGGAGGTTCAATTTTGTAATAATGAGGAAGAACCATCACTCGATAAGGTGGTGAATCAAAAAACCTAGCTGATTCAAAAATTTACCTTTGAAATTTGGGCTAAGGTAGATTAGTTATGGGACTCTATGGATAGCAAATTTCAAGCTATCCTAAAAATTGGTGAAGAGTTCAAAGAATAAGGTAGTAATTGTGATTGTAAGAGATGAAAGGAAGTTGAACGTGTCAGTCAAAGGGGTAAGGGAAAAATTGCTACAGTAGAGGAAGTTGTAGAAATTAAATCAAATGATGATGGTGGGTGTGAAATTTGCTAATGTGAACATCCTGAGGGATGTTACCCCATCATGTCATACTTACAGGAGTCTGGGGTTGAATCCATAAATAATAAAAAGACAAACACCTAAAAGATTGCCTTATCCTCAAGGCAATCCCAGGCATTTTCATCAGCAAAAATAATATTATCCAAGTGGAACTTAACAGCAATTGTATGAGTAGTATCAACAATGACGACACCCATAGTCATGGGCACTACCACCGTCAAGGTAGCATTACCCTTATAAACAACCAAATCCATATGGGTATTACATTCAACAACCCTTGTCTCCACATGACTCTTCTAATCACGTTTCTACTTTCCAACATCACTACTACCCTCCCGAATACTATAGAACTCATTCTCCAAATTTCAAGAGGAATACCAAATTCCATCCTTATCCTCCTGTTGTTCTTGCACTTGTTCCTTCACCCTCAATGTAGCTACTACATGCTCCATTCATCTAGGATGAACTTCTAGCCTAGTTGCAGCAATGTAATGCTACCAAGGCCATCAATCTACAACTGGTTCATTAACTGAGTGGTTCGAAACCTCATGCTCATACAAGACCATTCTTCTAACTCCATAGCCCTACTAAGCCCTCACAAACTCAGGTAGCTAGTTATCCTACTCCTACCTCATCCTTTACAAATCATTCCATTGGGAACCCTTCAAACCAAATGCCACCCAAAATCCATACTGTTATGCTCACTCATGTCATATCTGATTGCATCCAAGATGGAAATCTTTCTAGGAAACTAGCTAATCCTAGGAGTCCTCTTATTTATTTATAGATTATTGGAAAAAAACCATGTAAAGCTCTTCTTGATTTAGATTTCGGAGTGAACTTGATTTCTTATGAGATGTATAGTACTTGAAACTTGTCACCTCTCAAAAAGAGCAATATCTAATTAGAATTGGAAAACTAGTCCATTACTGTTCCATTGGGACTGGTAGAAGACATTATGACCACCATTTGTGGGTGGTCTTATCCTATTAATTTCCTAGTAATTAAGGTTAAGCATTGCAAAGTGAACTTTCCAATCATTATGAGAAGGGCATAGCTAAGCACTATTGATGTAAGAATGGGCATTAGAGATCTTTCCCTAGAAATATCTAAGGAAAATGCATTTGAAAAGATCAAGAAGAAATAAGTTCCATGCATCACATATAGCCATACAAGGTGCAATTGCATGCAGAAACTCTAGTCCATGAAACAAGCATCTATTTTCGCATGCAGGTAGTGTGCACATGAAGCAAATATTCAAAGGTGTCTATATGCAGTAGCCACAAAACAAGAGGGCACCCAATGGTTGACTGCTTATCCTAAAAGCAGCACAATGTGCATGAAACCTACTGAGAGTCTAACATGTGCTTATGTCATAGGCATGGATGAACTAGAGCAAGTTCATCACCAACTCTCTAATAATGCAAATGCTGATACCTATTGGGAAGAGTTAAAAATTCCTGAAAATTTTAAGCAAGAGCCCTTTGAGTTAAAAAATTTGCCTACCAACATGGCATATGCATTCTTAAAAAATGGAAAGCCAATAATAATCAATGCAAATCTTGCTTTAAAATAGAAACATATGCTGTTAAATGTGGTTGAAAAATGGTCAATAGCTAATAAATTATGTTTTTCATACACTCCGATATCGGAGTGGCCAATATCAGGTACGCAATATCATGGCCCAAGATGTGATATCGTACATTCAATATCATAGGGTTACTTCTGGATCTATAAATACAGCCTCCAGGCACACAATTGGGAGTAGGTTTGGTAGTCAAGTAGTAAAACTCTTGCAGTTTGTCCATTTGAGAGTTAGAATATTTTTCAAGTGCCCACAATAGAAGATCTAAGTGTGATCAGATCTTTATTCAAGCATTGTTGTACCTGAACACAAAATTGTGTTGGCAATAAAGACAAGCTCTTTGATTCACCTTGTAGCATTTGAGACTTTCTTTCTTATGCATTTATATATATTGTGATTTTATTCAATTTACATTACTGTTATTCATTCGATAATTAATTTTGATTCATTAAGCAACTAATTAAAATACATAAGCACGACCCCTTTGAACATACGTGTGACACTTGGTAGGTCAGAAATGGTTAACATTTGACAACCCAACAGTGTTTACACAAAGTTTAGAATATGTTCAGGAAGTGGAAATGGTTACTTGTGTTAGGCTAGATTAGACCATAGTTTACTTAGCATTTAATTACTCTTACTTTCATTCTTGTTCTAGGCCAGTAAATTGATAAAACATAAAATAATAAAAATCTTACATCTTAGTCACACTTAACCATACAATTGCATTTCACAAGTGGGACTAGGAAGACAACGAATAGACAACACGCATGCACCACCATTTAGCTCTAGTGTACTTAGCAATAAAATTCTACAAAATTCGATTGGATCGCATGTAAACACCTATGATTTGTATGGTTGGGTGTAGGGGTACCTTGCCACTCATCATTGGTGCCATTATCAAGTACTTTAGTTCTACATGCACTATCTAAACTGAGTGAAACTTAGTAACCTCATTGTTTGAACCCTAAGAGTCAAATCTTCTAAAAACAAAAAATTATTATTATAATTAAATTGAATCTTAACTACACACTACATAAAAGTTCATTAACATAAAATGTCTTCTTCTTACAGAGCCTCCACCAAGGGTAGACCAAGTGCCTCAGCAATATTGGGTGGTATATGCTCATCCTAATGAGTATGTACCAGACTTCATCTTCATCTTACATCAAGATGAAATGTTGTGGTGGCATGACATGGAAGGCAACATTATGGTGGCACTTGATGGATCTATTCCAGCTATGCTCCAGCTAATTCTCACATGACATAGACTTCAACATCTTCACAAAGAGTATGAGATGTGAGATCCCAATTCAAGGGATTATCATCCCACTAAAGCATAAAGGTTAAGGGATCATCAGCTAGAGCACCAACATGAGCTTGTGAAGGGCAAGGGTTCAAACACTTTTCCACCTCTGCTTGGTCCATTAGATGGAGGCAACCACTTCTTTGGTGATTCTCCTCTCCTTGACTTTGTTCAGGGGGCCCTCAACTAAACTGTGCAACCCACAATTCATAATCCAAGTTCTAGTCAGAATGGATCCAATGACAAAAATGGATCTAGACAGGCAAGTCATGATAAAGGAGAAAAAGAAGGTCAAGATCATGATCGTGGTCATGATCATCAAAGGAAGGGTGATATGTGTCAGTGTGGAGCAATTTCTCCTTCCTCTTCCCCTTCATCATCATCATCTTCTTCTTCATCTAGCTCAGATCATGGCTGTAGAGGGAGTAACCGTGATGAAGGTAACCAATGAGACTAGAACAACAGAAGGGATCGTCAGGAAAATCATAATCAGAGGCATGGGCAATCTAGAGAAATCCACCACCATGAAAGAAGGGCTAGTAGAGAACATCGTTGGCACCATCACCATGGCCTTGATGAACCTCTACTTGCCACTCGAGGCATGCTAAACATTGCAGAGGCCATGACGATTCCAACAGGGCACGTAAAGGATAGTAGAATAAAGAGGCTAGACATGAGCAACATCTCTTAGTTTGAGGGATGATACGATGTTGATCTACAAAATCATCTCCAAGCCTTCCAAGATGCATGTTCCTTGTAGAATATTAAGAATGATTGGTAGAAGCTGAAATTATTTCCAAGGACATTCATAAAGGAAGCAAAAAATTAGTATTGATCCTTGGAACTAGAATCAATCAAGCGGTGGAGTATAATGTCGAAATTATTCAATGAAAAATATCAAATGTGCTCCCAAGTATTCAATTTGAGAAAGTAGATCCAAATATGGAAACAAGGAAACCATGATCCCTTGGATGTTGCTATTGGCCAATACTATTCTCTACTACATAGGTGTCTCGACCATTGATACTCTCAACTTGATCAACTTTGCCATATTATAAATAGGTTGCGACCTGAAACAAGGAAAACCATTAGCATCTATGCCCAAGGGAGATTGACAGAGTTAAGCATCCATCAGATCCAAAAATTAATTGAGTAGGTAGCCAAAGAGGAGGGACAATTGAGAAAGTGAGAAAGTGCAAAGGAATACAATAGGGATCCTTCTATTTGCAAAAGGGGGGGTTCGATTTTATGACAATGAGGATGAATTAACCAAAGATGAGGTGGCTAATCAAAAAAAATTTCCACTCCAAAAATTGCAATCTAAAATCATGGCTAAGGTTGACCAGTTATGGGACTCTATGGATAATAAGTTTCAAGCTATCTTAAAAATTGCTGAAGAGTCCAAGGAGCAAAGTGATGAGCATGAGCACCAAAGATGTAAGGAAGCTAAATGTGCTATATTTAAGGGTAAGGATAAATTGGCTGTAATAGAAATGGCTACAAATAATGACTCAAATGATGTTGGTGGGTGTGACATCTACGAGTATGAACATCCTCAAGGATGTTGTCCAATTATGTCACACTTGCAAGAATTTGGGGTGAATGCCATTCATCCACAACTTGCACAAAGGCAAACACCCAAAAGATTACCTTATCCACAAGGAAACACTCGACAATTCCACCAACCATAGTAGTACTATCCAAGTGGAACTCCACCATAACCCTACAAATTGTACCAGTAGTGGCAGCAACCACAATTGTGGGTGTTGGCACCTTCAAGATAGCAATACCGTTACCGAAAACCAGATCCCTATGGTTACTATGTTCAGAAACCTTCATCTCCATGGGACTCCTCTAATCATGTTGCTGCTTACAACCTCACCACTACCCTTCTAAAGTGTACCAACTATCCTATCTAAGGAGGGATGCCACCTACTATCTTCATGCTCCTCTTTTCCCTGCACCTACTCCTTCGTCTCATGCACAGCTACCACCTACTCCATCCATGCAAGATGAATTACCTACCCAACCATAGTAAAGAAATCCTACGAGGATGGTTAATTTGCAACCAATTAACCAACTAGGCAGGTTGAAAACACGATCAAAGAAAAGATCCTTCGTCTAGCCTCACAGTCCAACAAAACCCTCACATCAATGGTTAGTAGCCCTGCTCCTCCATCTTCCTCTATCTCACCTTTATTTAAGTCTCCTTCAAACCAAAATCCCTCTTGAATTCATACTGTAATGTTGACCCATGCTATATCTAATTATATTCAAGTTGGTAACCTGCCAAAGAAGTTAGCTGATCTTGAGAGTCCCCTAGTATATTTGCAAATTACTGGAAATGAGCCTTGTAAAGCTCTTCTTGACTCTAGTTCTGGTATTAATCTGATTTTGCATGAGATGTACATAATGTGGAACCTTCCTCCTTTGAAGAAGAGCAACATCCAACTGGAACTAGTAGACCAGTCCATCACTATTCCATTGGGACTGGTAGAAGACATCGTAACCACTATTTGTGGGTGGTCATATCCCACTAACTTCTTAGTAATCAAGGTGGAGAATTTCAAGGGGGACTTCCTAATTATTATGGAAAGGGTGTCGTTAAGCACCGTTGATGCCAAAATGGGCATTAGAGATCTTTCCTTAGAGATATCTAAAGAAAATGAATTTAAAAAGATTGAGAAGAAGAGGGTTCCATGTATCACGTACAGCGATTTAGGATGCCATTATGTGTAGAATTTATGGTCAGTGAAGTGAACATCTATCTCTACATACAAGCAGTGTGCATAAGAAGCTAAAATCCAAAGATGTTTGTACAAAGCAACCAATAAACAAGAAGGCACCCAATGGCTGAAAGCTGATTCTAGTAGCAATACATTGTGCATGAAACCTATTGATGGCCTAGCGTACCAATATGTTGTAAGTATGGATGAACTTGAGCAAGTTCATCACTAGCTCTCCAAGGGAGTAAGTGATGATGTTAATTGGAAAGAGTTGAAAATTCTTGACAATTTTAAACAAGAACCCCTTGAATTAAGACACTACCGGTTAGAATGGAGTATGTGTTCTTGAAAAATGAAAGGTCGGTCATTATTAATGCCAAGCTTGTTGCAGAACAAAAGAAAATGGTGATGAAGGTTGTGGAAAAATGGTCAGTAACCTTTACTTGGTCATATTCTGAGCTCACTAGTATATATCCAAGAATATGCCAACACCAAATATACACTGATCCCACCTTTAAGACGAAGCAAGAACTGTAGCAACATTTGAATCCCAAATTAAAGTAAATTGTCAAAGAGGAGATTGAACAACTCCTCAAGGCAAGATTCATCTACCCTATTGTAGATAGTGAGTGGATCAGTCCACTCAAGATCATGCCCAAGAAGGAGGAAAATGGCAAGTGTGCATCGACTTTCGACTACTCAACATGGCAACTTTCAAAGATCATTTTCTATTGCCTTTTGTAGACCAAGTGTTGGACACCATTTTAGGGCATGCTATTATAACTTTCTGGATGGTTATAGTGGCTATAAAAAAATCTTGATTGCATCAAAGAACTAGGCAAAGACGACTTTCACAAGTCCTTGGGAAATTTTTACTTACCATCAGATGCCATTTGGTCTATGTAATGCCCTAGCTACATTTCAACAATTTAGTCCTTAGCATTTTCCAACAACAAATTAGTAGTGGGGTAGAAGTCTTCATGGATGACTTTTCTACCTACAGAGCTATGTTCAAGTAAGCCTTAGACAATCTTGAGTAGGTATTAAGGAGATGTGTCGAAACAAACCTCCAACTCAATTGGTAAATGAGCCACTTTATGATCCAGGAAGGCACAATCTTGGGGCACTGTATTTCAAAAGAAGGAATCGAGATGGACCCTAAAAAAATAAGGATCATCCAAGAAATAACCCATCAACCTGAAATAGTTAAATAAGTGCGATCATTCCTTGGTCATGCTGGCTACTACTGGCATTTCATTGAGAATTTCTCCAAAATTGCCAAGCCGTTGGTGGAATTGACAAAGAAGGATGCATTGTTTCTCTGGACCCCTATATGTGAAATAGCATTTTAGCAACTAAAGCAAAATCTTGTTGAAACCCCAATTCTACAAGTACCTAATTAGTCCAGACTATTTCATGTGATGACTAATGCATCAAATTATGCTTTAGGGGTAGTGCTTATGCAAATGGATGATTAAAAACATCCATATTACATTCACTGTGCAAGTTGAAGTATTATAGGTGCACAGCTGAATGACACCACCATAGAAAAGGAATTGATGGCAGTGGTATTTGCATTAGAGAAGTTTAGGCACTATGTGCTTGGCTATAAATTGTTTGTGCACACAGATGATAGCATCACCTAGTTTCTAATGAATAAACCAATGGTGAGCCCCCATGTCATACGATGGCTCATGATTTTGCTAGAGTTCAATCTCACAATGGTAAATTGAAATGGTGTGGAAAAATGTGGTTGCTAACCACTTATCACAGTTAAGATGGGATGACAAGGAGAAAGAGAGCCCCTTATCTCATCAGTTCCCTAACAAATCTCTACTTGCAAGGACTATCAATGCACAAATGCCCAATGTACCAAAATGATATGACACCATCCTCACTTTTTGCTCAAGCAAGAACTACCACAAGAGCTGGACACCAAAAAGAAACAATAGTTTCTTCACCAGGTCAAGTATTTCATGGAAATTAATGGGAACCTTTACAAAGTCTATCCTGATGGCCTGGTATGCTACTGTGTCCCTAACATAGGTTAACTACATGTTCTCCAAGATGCTCATGAAGGTCCTTGTGGGGCCATTATGTTGGGAGATGCATGGCCATAAAAATCCTCATCTTGGGATATTATTGGCCAATAATCTTTAGGGATACACACTAATTCATCCATGCTTGTAATCATTGTCAGAAGGATGATGGAATGATAGCTTGAATGGAGGGATCACAGTAATGGATTCAGCCTCTTGAGCCATTCAATATTTGGGGCGTTGACTTTATGGATTCCATTGCATCTTTGTCAAATGAAAAGGCATATATCATAGTCATAGTTGACTATTCTACTAAGTGGGTAAAAGCAACAGTTGTCACCGACTGTACATCCACTACTGCTACTCAATTTGTACAACAAAATATCATAAACAAGTTTGGTGTGCCTCATGCATTAATTTTTGATAATGGAACTCATTTTATAGGTGCCACTTTCCAGAAACTTATGCAGTGCTTGGGGGTTGAGCACAAACTCACAACACTATATCACCTCAAAGCCAATGGTCGAGCTAAGGTCACTAATTGGGAGATTACAAAAATTCTAATGCACACCATTAGCAAATACTAAATGGACTAGAGCACCAAATTAAATGATGCTCTTTGGGTCTAATGCTCCACATGGAAGCTTCCCATAGGTTATTCTCCCTATGAGCTTGTGTATGGAAAACTATCAACATTGCCTATCCAATTCAAGCTTCATACACTCTCTATAGCCTATGACCTTGACCTGAATCTAAGTCTATTATAGAAAGAACAATTAATGAACCTCAACTTGCTAGATGAAAATCAATTAATGGCCCCATCATCCAATGAAACACATAAGGCATTCAACAAGAAGCACCATGACCTCAAAATAAGAAAATTCAAGTTTCAACCAGGGGACAAGGTCCTCTACTAGAATCCTACACACGTACCTCAACAAACCAAATTTCAAATGTTGTGGAAAGGACCTTACATTATTGATGAGAATGTTCCATCTAGGGCCATGATTATCTATAAACCTAATAACCTAGATAAGAAACAATTAGTCAACACCCAACAATTGAAGCCTTTCCATGAGCCTAAGCCAACCAACTCAATAGACACGTTACCAGATGGATAACCACACTCACTCTTTCGAATCTCCCCCTTCCAACTTAGTCATGGGGGATATGGCCACCCATACTAACCCTTTACATGGCTCCTCAATCTTTTAACTTTTTTATTTTACACATTTTTGGTTTTACAACTTTTTGTTTTCATATTCTTTGTTTCACATCTTTGTTTTACATTTTTGTGTTTTTTAGGTTATTGATCTTTTTTAAGTTTTTTTTATACCATCATTAATATATTTGATATTTATTGTATAATATGTTATATTTTCATGTGTTTGATGTGTTTCTCTAGTATTTCTACTAATAAGGTGTTAGGTACAATGGTAATGTGCTACTCGATGGTGGTATGTTTCATTTGTAATTTGATTGTTGATGTCTGGTTTCTGACTTTGAATGTCATTACAAATGACTAGGACATGGTTTCTTTTTATGTGATAGGCAATGAGTCCACATTATCCACCCATCTGCATACTCTATGGTTTTCCTTATTTCAAAAACGTGCAATCCTTTTTTCATTAATGCAACCTTAATAAATTGGTGACTTGTGTAGTTTCTAGAATTAGGAAGGAATCACAGGTTTGTACAAGGTGTGGCTTCAAAGGGATGTGGTATTCTTCATTCTTTTCTATTTTCCTGTGTGCGGGAGTGTTCTTGTGAGCTTCTCACCATTCTGTGTCATTCCATAATAAGAAGTCAAATAAGTCCTTTCATGGTATGATCCTCATCAAAAAAAAGAAAAGAAAAGAGAGATGAGGATTTAAAGCACATCCCTCAGACAAAATAAATGCAAAAATGCATGGGTCTTTGCATGGTGTGATTCCCATTCAAAAAGAAAACATATGCGAATTCAAAGCACATCCCTTAGACCAAATAAAAGGGTTGCAAGCACTGGTTATGGGACTTGTCTTGTCCCCTCTAACTAAGGCCCTTTCTTACTTCCTACTTTCTCTCCAATTTGGAATGGTGGTTGTTTCATGGGAGCATTCTTATGTCTTAGGGGTTGGACTAGTCTTAAAATGTTAATGCAAAGTCACTGAAAGTGGTTGGTTTTGGTTTGGATTGAAGATGGATCCTACTGAGTCATTTAATCACAAACTCCATAAAGGACTTCATGTGACCATAATTAGGAACTCCATTTCATTCTCTCTCATCCATCTATGCTTCTCATGCCTCACCTCACTGCTAGTTTCATGTTTTAATTCAATGTTCTATTTTGATATGTCAGGTTTCTCAATCAATTACTTCTAGGTTTTTGTACTTAACTTTTCATAACCATTAATCATCCATGGTGCCCACAAAATCCTTACTTTGAAGTTATGTAAGGGCATAAAAGACTTGTTCCTACTTTGGGGAGGACCCACTTGCATATCTTTTGATTGGATTAAGTTAAGTTCTTTATCCTTAGACATTGTTATAATCAAATTATTTTTATTTATCCCATCAATGTCATCCAATTGTACACATCTTCACAATTGTTTTTAGTAAATTCCTTCCTTTTATTGTTGTGAACTTCTATACCCTCTTTCCAGTATTCCTTGTGTTAAGCTTTTTCTAAATTTTATGGACCACTTCTCTTACTTAACCCATTCGTCAATATTCCCACTAACATTATTAAGCAGCGAATCTATCACACTCACAACTTAGCTAGAAAAAATCATTGATGAGACAAGGTATTTAGCCATTATATGTTACACTTTATATACTAATCCTTGATTTTGTTGTGATTGCAGTAGGGAGCATGGACTGGAACCGGGACTATCTTCACCAAGGAGGATGCACCAATATCACTCATGGGAGATTTTCCATGACCACTAGATCTTTTCTGCCTCTCCCTCATTCTTCTATTTCCAAGAAGGATTGGATGTTCATTAGATATAAGGGTGCTCTTTCCTACTATCATGAACACTCAATTTTGTACATAATTGTAATGTTGTATGCTCAGGCACTTTTGTATTTGTTTGTTTTCTCTATGTCACTCTGCATGTCAGTTGAATAGTCCATACCTCCTAATATATTTTGTAAAGGACTTGTTCCTCTTCTTCTGTACTCGAGGCCGAGTTTTCATTTAGTCATGGGGGTATGATAAATCATGTTTTTCATATACTCTAATATCGAAACGGCCATAATATCGGGTACATGATATTAGGTACGCGATATCGTAGCCCAAGAAGTAATATCGTACATTCGATATCACAGGGTTGCTCCCAGGTCTATAAATACAACCTTCAAGCACAAGATTGGGAGTAGTTTTGGTAATCAAGTAGCAAAAATCTTGTAATTTGTTCATTTGAGAGTTAGAATATTTTTCAAGTGCTCGCTGCAGGAGATCTAAGTGTGATCAAATCTTTATTCAAGCATTATTGTACCTGAACATACCATTGTGTTGGCAATAAAGATGAGCTCTTTGATTCACCTTGCAGCACTTGAGACTTTCTTTCTTATGCATTTATATATATTGTGATTTCATTCAGTTCACATTAATGTTATTCATTCGACAATTAATTTTGATTCATTAAGCAACTGATTAAAATACACAAGCACGACCCCTTTGAACATACGTGTGACACTTGGTAGCTTAGAAACGATTAGTGTTTGACAACCTAGCAGTGTTTACACAAAGTTCAAGATGTGTCCAAGAAGTGGAAACGGTTACTTGTGTTAGGTTAGATTAAACTATAGTTTACTTAGCATTTAATTACTCTTACTTTCATTGTTCTAGGCGAGTAAATTGATAAAACATAAAGTAATAAAGATTTTACACCCCAGTCACACTCAACCATATAATTGCATTTCATAAGTGGGATTGGAAAGACAACAAATGAACAACACACATGCACTATTTAGCTTTAGTGTACTTGGCAATTAAAGCCTAAAAAATTCGACCAGATCACACGTGAACACCTATGATTCATATGGTTGGGCATAGGGGTACCTCACCGCTCATCAACAGCCTTTGCTTGGTCATATCCTAAACTCACAAAGATTGATCCTAGGATATACCAATGTTATATCTACACTAACTTGACCATGAAGCCAAAGAGATAGCCACAGTGGTGGTTGAACCCCAAATTGAAGCAAATCATTAAAGAGAAAATCAAAAAACTCCTCAAGGTAGGGTTTATCTATCCCATTAAAAATAGTGAGTGGGTTAGTCCACTCGTGATTGTGCTAAAGAAAGATGGCAAGTGGTGGATCTGCATCGATTTTTGATTGTTGAACATGGCAACATTCAAAGATTATTTTTTGTTATCATTCGTTGATCAAGTGTTAGAAACCATATATAGGCATTGCTATTATAGTTGTTTGGATGGTTATAGTGGCTATAACCAAATCTAGATCATGCCAGAGAATCATGCCAAAACAACATTTATGAGTCCTTAGGGGACTTTTGCGTATTGAAAGATGTCATTTGGCCTATGCAATGCCCCTACTATATTCCAATGTCTGGTCTTAAGTATTTTTCAACAACAAATCAGTAGCAGAGTGGAAGTCTTCATGGATGAGTTCTCCACCTATGAAGCTACATTTGAGAAAGCCTTGGACCATCTTGAGCAAGTGCTCAAAAGATGCGTGGAGATCAATCCTCAGCTTAATTGGAAAAATAGTTCTCTGATGATCCAAGAGGACATTGTATTGGGGCATAGAATCTCACAAGGACTAATGTCAACCCCAAAAAGATAAGGGTCATCCAAGGAATTTCCTACCAACAAAAAATTGTAAAATATATCTAGTCATTTCTTGGACACACTAGCTATTACCGACGATTCATACAAAATTTTTCTAAGATCATGAAACTATTGGTCAAGTTAACAAAGAAAGATGCTCCCTTCATCTAGACCATGGAATGTGAAAATGCATTCTAGAGCCTCAAGTAGAAGCTCGTAGAGACTCCAATTCTATGAGTATCAAACTAGTCCAAACCATTCCATATAATGATAGATACATTTAATTATGCCTTAGGAATCATGCTTATGAATTGGATGATAAGAAATGTCAATATTACATCCACTGAACAAGCCAAAGTATTGTGGGTGCACAATTGAACTACACCACCATAGAAAAAGAATTGATAATAATGGTGTTTACTTTAGAGAAGTTCAAGCAGAATGTGCTTGGATACAAAATTTTTGTGCACACAGACCATAGTGCAACTCGCTTCCTGATTAATAAGCCAATGGTGAGGCCCCATGTCATACAGTGGCTAGTAATCTTGTAGAAATTCAATCTTGTAATGGTAGATCAAAAAGGGATTGAGAATGTGGTCGTTGATCACTTGTCTTGATTGCAATGGGATAACAATGAGGAAAGCCCACTATCTAATTAGTTTCCTAATGACCTCCTCTTTGATGGGGCTATAACTAAACAATTTCCCACTAGGCCTAAATGAGACAATGGCATTCTCACCTATCTTCTCACTCAAGAGATACCACAATGGTTGGATCATTGAAAGAAATAATAGTTTCTTTGCTAAGTAAAATGTTTCATGGAGATTAACGGGCACCTCTACAGGGTGTATGCTAACGACATGGTTCATTGATGTGCCCATGATGTTGATTAACTATGCATTCTCTAGGATGCTCATGAGGGTCCTTGTGGGAACCACTATGCTGGGAGATGCATGACCATTAAAATCTTAATGGTAGGGTATTATTGGCCAACACTTTTCAAGGATGTTCACCAATTTTTCCATTCTTGTGAACACTACCAATGAGATGATGAAATGACTACTTGGATGGAGGGACCTTAGCAGTGGATTCAACCACTAAAACCCTTTGACATGTGGGGCATTAACTTCATGGATTCCATCATGCCCAAATCAAATGGAAAGACATACATCATAGTCACTATTGACTATTGTATGAAATGGATAGAAGCAACAACCATCATTGACTATACATCTTCTACTATTGCTTGGTTTGTACAACAGAATGTTGTAAACACATTTGGTGTGCCACGTGCATTAATTTTTGATAATGGAACCCACTTTACAATCACTACCTTTTGTAAGCTTATGCAACACTTGGGGGTTGAACATAAACTAACACCCTACCACCCTCAAGCCAATAGTCAAGCAGAAGTTACCAATAGGGAGCTCACAAAGATCATAACAAGAACTTTTAGCAAATATATGAGAGACTATAGCATAAAACTAAATGATGCCCTATGGGCCTACCACTCAACATGGAAACTTCCTATAGGCTACTCTCCCTATGAGTTGGTGTAAGAAAAGCTTCCAATGCTTCCAAGTTAGTCCTAGCTTCATACACTTTCAACAGCCCGTGACTTAGACCTTGACCTTAGCCTAGCACAAAAAGAAAGATTAATCAAGTTGAATGTGCTAGATGAAAATCGATTGATGGCCCTATCATCTAACAAGTCGCACAAGGAATTTAACAAAAAATTCCATGACCTTAGAATAGGAAAGTCAAATTTCAATGGAAAGATAAGATCCTCTATTGAAACCCCACACATGTACCTTAATGAAGCAAGTTTAGACATTGTGGGAAGGACCTTATATCATTTATGAAAATTTTTCCTCTGGAGCCATGTTGATCTACAAACCTGAGAGCCCAAACAAGAAACAACTGGTCAACATGTAACAAATCAAACCTTCCATGAGCTTAAGCAACCTAGTGCAACAAATGTCTCATCGAATGGACAACCACACTCAATCTTCCAAATCTCGTCCTTTCAACCTAGTCATGGGGGAGATGGCCATCCATGCTAACTATATAAGTGGCTCCTCAATTTTTCATCTTTTTGTTTTACATGTTTTTATTTTACACCTTATTATTTTTACAACTTTTTGTTTTACATCTTCTTTATCTTACACCTTTTTGTTTTTATGTTATTAATTTTTTTCCATTTTTTTTTTCAAAACATCATTAGTACATTTTATTTTTCTTAAATTTTTTCTTGTATATTTTTCTTTATTTTGGTGTGATTTTCTTATTGTGTTTTAATAATAACATGCCTTATTGCCAACTGGGTATAATGTGATTTGTTTGATGTGGGCATGTGCTATCTGGTTATTTGATTGTTAGTGTCTAGATTTTAGCTTTGAATTTTGTTACTAATAACTAGGACATGGTTTCTTTTTCATGAAATAGGTAGTGATTCCACGACATCCACCCATCCACAGAGTCTATGGTTTTCTTTGTTTTGAAAGTATGAGGTCCCTTTTTCATTAATAAAACTTTAACAAACTTGTAACCTTGGTAGCTTTCAGACTTGGAAAAGATTCAAGGGTGTGAATAGGGTGTGACTTCAAGGGGACTCAATACTCTTTGTTTCTTTCTAATTACTTGGATGCATGTGTGTTTTCATGGATCTTTTACCATTCCATGTTGATCAATAATAGGAAGTTAAATAAGTTTTTGCATGATGTGGTTCCCATTCCAAAAAAAAACACAAAAAAAATGATGGGAATTCAAAGCACACCCCTTAGAAAAAATAAATAGGATACAAGCACTAGTTATGGGACTACAAAGATATGTTACCCATGCTTGAAGGCCTCATCTAACTAAGGTCCTTTCTCACTACCTACTTCTTTGTTCATCTTAAATAAGGAATGGTGGTTGCTCTAAGGGAGAACTCTTGTGTCTTAAGGGGATAGACCAATCTTAGAGTGGCAATGCAAAGTCACTGAACGTGGTAGATTTTGGTCAAGACTAAGGATGGATTTTATTAGGTTACTTAACCACAAAATTCACAAGGGACTTCATGTGACCTTAATCTAGAACTCTATTCCACTTTGTCTCTCATCCATCTATGCTTTCCATGCCTTACCTCACTACTGGTGTTCATGTTCTTGTTTAATGTCTTGGTTTGATGTGTCAAAATTCTTAGGTAGCTTCTTCTAGGTTTTCATACTTAACTTTTTGTAACCATTAATCATCCATGGGGCCCACAAACTCCTTGGTTTGAGATTATGCAAGGGCAACAAGAGGCATGTGCCTACTTTGGGAAGGACCCACTTGCATACCTTTTGGTTGGATTAGTTAAGTTCTTTATCCTTAGACATTCTCACAATCAAATCGTTTTGCATGCCCCATCAATGACATCCAATTTTGGACATCTTCATAACATTTTTCAATGAGATCCTTTCTTTCCTGTTATTTTTAATTCTTTAACCCTCTTCAAGTATTTCATCACATTTGGGCTTTTCAAAATTTAGTAATGAACCAATTATCCATTTCACCCTATTTTTTAGTCTTCCCACTAACACTATTAAAGGAATCAATCACCCATAACCACAACCTAGCCAAGTGTAACTACCAACAAGACGAGGTATCTAAAGGTTATAAGTTACACATTGCATACTAATCTGTGATTTTGTTGTGATTACAATGGGAAGCATGGACTAGAAGCAAGACCATCTTCACCAATGAATAAGCAACAACACCATGTGGCGATGACCTTCATGATCATTGAATCTTCTTCCTTGCCCTTCAACTACCAGAGGAGTTGGATGTCAGTTTTAGAAAGGGTGTTCAATTCTATTGTCATGAACACGCAATTTTGTAGAAGATTGTAAATCCAGACACTTGGGCACTTAGAGTCTATCTATTTTGTCTAAGTTAGTTTTCTTGTTAGTCAATAATTCCATACCTTCCCAATATTTTTGTAAGGGACTTCTTCCTCATTTTGTTCACTTGAGGATGAGTTTTCATTTAGTTGTAGAGGTATGATGAACCATATTTTGTCTCACTCCAATATTGAAGCCTTAATATTGAATACCCAATATCTAGGTCAAAGAAGCGATGTCAGATATCTAATATCACAAGATGCATGCCAACCTATAAATATAGCACTTGGGCACATGGATTGGACATAATTTTTTTCATAACATAGCAAAGCTCTTACAATTTCTTTTCTTCAAAGTTAGAATATTTTCCAAAGTGCCCGTAGTAGAAGTAATTGAGTGTATGGATCTTTATTCAAGTATTGTTGTACCTGAGCATAGTAGTGTGTATGACAATAAAGATGATCTTTCTGATAAACCTTGTAGCAGCTTGGCTAGATTAATTATTTTATTTATGCATTTAATGTTTTATGAAATTTCATTTAATGCTTCTAAGTAATTAAGCTAAAGTAAGCTAAGATAAGTTAGCTAAGTTAAATAGCAATTAATTAAGCACATAAGTACGACTACTTTGAGCATGTGCATAATGCTTGGTAATCCCAACAATGCTTAATGTTTGGTAACCCAGTAGCATTATACATGTTTAAGATGTGCACAAAAAGTGGAACCAAATGCATATGTTAGGATAGTTAGTTATTGATTAGTAATTAGATTAGTTAAATTGGTTCATAAATTGAATTTTAACTTATTATTAATTGTAGATGAATATAATATAAAAGAATAAAAATCATGTGCCTTAATTACACTTAACCATACAACTAATCTCCACAAGTGTAGTTGGGAGGACAACAATTGTCACGATTAGATTTCACATCCTAGAACCAGTGTTCTTAGGAACTTAAGGTCTACAAAATTTGACTAGATCACATGTGAATGCTTGTGATTCGTATGGTTGAGCGTAGGGGTACTTGTCGCTCATCACTATCCAATAGATCCTATTCATTAAAATATTTCATCTAAAGGCATAATAAAGCTTTATTTCATTAAAATATTTCATAGAGAATGCCTTATTCATTTGACGTTGAAATTGGAACAAAAAAAGTACTCTTAATTTAAATATTATCTTTACCTTAGGATTAGATAATCAAACACAAGATTTGATAAACGATGACCTTAATTCGACATTGTTCACGCAAGATTACAACCCTATTCCAAGATAGCTTGGTGATGAGTTGCATTAAGTTGGCTGTGTTGACAAAGCCTTGTTGACATGGCCTCATCAACTGGGCCTCATCAATGAGGCCTAGTCGATGCATCTTACCATGCATCAATAAGACCCCATCAATGCAATGTCAGTTTTCTTGATTTTTAGCTATAAATACATGCTTGTAGCTACGTTTATGGCATAAGTAGATTGTAGTTGCAGTGGAGCTCTTGCATTTTTTCCATTCAAAAGTTAGAAATTTTTCCCCCAACTGCTCGCAGCAGGAGTCATTGAGTGTATATATCTTTATTCGAAAATTGTTGTACCTAGCAACAATAAAGACAAGCTTTCTAATAAACCTTGCAACACTTTGGATAGATTAGCTACTTCATTTATGCATTCAATGTTTTCAGTTATTTGTTAAATGTTTTCAATTATTTCACAAATATTTTTCAGCAATTGAGTTAATGAAGTAATTAATCTAGATAGATTAAATACATAAGTATGGCCACTTCGAATGTAACACATATTTGTTTGGTAATATCAACAATGTTATCACTTGGTACGCCTAGTAGCATAGTGCTTGGTCACCTAGCAGTGGATACGTGGGTTCAAGACATGTACAGAAAGTGGGAACAAATACTTATGTTAGGATTAGTTAAATGATCAGTTAATTAGTTAATTTAGATTAGTTAATCAAATTCCTTTTTATCTACATTTCAAGCACCCAATCATAAAACATAAAAATGATAAAAATTGGATGCCTCAGTTACACTTAACCATACCAACAAACATCACAAGTGTAATTAGGAAGACAACAATTAGCCTTAAGGCTAGATTCACTTCCTAAAGGACTAGTGCACTAGATAAAATAAAGTCCATGAAATTCAACTAGATCACACATGAACACTTTGTAATTCATATGGTTGGGGGTAGGGGTACCTAACTGCTCACCATTGGCATCGTTATTAGGAACTTTGTTTGTGGAACATGTGCTACTTAGATTTAAGTANGCAATGTCATCTTGCCCCCCAATAGATCTATTCTCAGGATGCTATTCAAAACCCTTAAGAAGTTGGGCATAGCTGCTCTTCATGAAGAATACGTTGTGAATGGTTATGACACTCGAAACCACTATCCCACTTAAAAACAACACAAACAAGATCAATGTCAAGAGAAACTCCATGAAGCTACAAAGGGAAAACTACACTAACCCCTTGTTCCTACTAGATCAAGAAAATAATGAGGATCCTCCCTTGGAAGGTTCTCAACATGAAGATTTCCACCCCCTGCTAGTAATGGCAAGGGTGTGAACCTGACCTTGTGATCCACTCTTCATAAATGTGGTTCAAGAAAAAGTGATAGCCAATGTAGGGACTTAGGTAAACATTGCAACAACAAGGGATCTAAGGATGGTGATCGTAACAAGCATAAGAGTGGTGGTGGCAGTCCACCTTCCTCTTCATCCTCTTCATCCAATTCTAAACATTCCTCTTCATTTGATGGTTCTCATGGAAGCTACCATCAAAACAACAATGATGAAGGTGATCAATGAAATAACAATAATAGTGAAGGCCACCAAAATCGAAGGGGTGGTCAAAACCATCATCAACACAGTGATGATGATGAACCTCTATTGGCAACTCAAAGCATGCTCAACATTGCAAAAGCAGTGAAAATCCCAACCAGGCATATGAAAGGGAGTCAGATCAACTCTAATCCACAAACACATCTACAAGCTTTTCAAGATGCCTGTGCCTTACAAAACATAGAGAGTGAGTGGTAGAAACTCAAACTTTTCCCAAAGACACTCATTAAGGAAGCTGAAAGTTGGTACCAGTCCTTAGAGCTAGAATCTATCTGTTGATGGAGTACCATGTTAGAACTATTCAATGACATATATTAGATGTACTCCAAAGTGTCCAATCTGAAAGGCAAATCCAAGGCTAGAAACAAGAAGCACATGAACACTTGGATGCTACCATGGACTGATACTATTCACTCCTACACTGATGCCTTGGCCATGGTCACTCTTAGAGGGAATAACTTCGCCACATTATAGATGGGCTTAGAGCCAAAACAAGAAGAATCCTTAGGGTGTATGCCCAAGGAAGATTGTCTAAATTGAGAGCTCATCAGATCCAAAGGTTAATTAAGTAGGTAGAAAAAGAAGAAGGTGAGCTACAAAAAATGGAAAGTGATAAAGAGTATAACAAGGAGCCTTCCATTAGAAAATGAGAGGTCTGATTTTGTGACAAGGAGGAATCACCACTTAATGAAGTGGTGAATAGAAAGATCTTTTCCATCCAAAAATTTATCTCTGATATTTCAGCCAAGGTTGATAAGTTATGGGACTTTTTGTATGAAAAATTTCAAACCACTTTGAAGATTGCTAAAGAATCCAAAGAGAAAATTAGTGATCATAATCACAGGAGGTGAAAAGAAGCTAAACGTCCCTACTAAAAAGATAAGGGCAAAGCTACTGTAGTAGAGGAAGTTGTGAAGTCTAACTCTAATGATGAAACTAAATGTGATATATGTCAATATGAACATCCAAAGGGATGTTACCCTATGGTATCACACTTACAAGAGTCTAGAGTGTATGCATTGAATCCTCACCTAACACGTAGGCAAGCTCCAAGATGATTTCCTTACCCTTAAGGCAATCCAAGATAATTCCACCATCGACAACAAGCTTACTACCCAAGTGGAACTCCTCCACAACCTTATGAACAATACCAATAGTGGTACCAACCACAATCATGAGGAATGCCACTGCCAAGGTAGCAATACCCTTATAGGTAACCTAATCCATATAGGTACTATGTTCAGTAGCCCATCTCCCCTAGAAGTTCTACAAGTCATGCATCATTCCAGCATTACTATTACCCTCCAAAGTATCATCACACACATTCACCATCTACTTAAGGGGAAAACCCATATCTGTATCCTTATCATCCTCCACATCCCTCTACACCTACACCTCCACTTTTAACCCAATTACCTCCTGCTATGCCTATGCAGGGTGAGATTCCTCCACAACCATAACAATGAAATGCTACAAGGGTTGAATACTTACAACCAATTTTTCAACCAAGTGGTTCAAATAATTGATCAAGGAAATGACTTTTCTTCTGGCCCAACAATCCTCTTTAGCCCTCATAACCTACTCCAACTAATTGTCCTACATCTACATCACCCTCATCCTCTGCATCAAATACCTTCGAGTGCCCTTCAAACCAAGTGCTGCCTAGGATTCACACTATAATGCTAACTGATGCTATTTCTAACTAGATCAAGACTAGCAATCTTTCTATAAAAATATCTAACATAGGAAGTCCAGTCATTTATCTATAGATTGTTGAACAAAATCCATGCAAGGCTCTTCTTGATTCTAATTCCAAAGTTAACCTCATCTCCCATGATATGTACAAGGCCTGGAACCTACCCCCTCTTAGGAAGAGCAACATCTATCTAAAATTAGTATATCATTCAATTACTATCCCTCTAGTATTAGTAGAGGACATTGTGACCACAGTTTGTGGTTGGTCCTATCCTGCTGATTTTCTGGTAATCAAGGTGGACAACCGCAAACATGACTTCCATATCATTATGGGAAGAGCTTGGTTAAGCATGGTCAACACANCCTTAAATGTTGCCATATTCAACAACCTGGAGTCGATGTAAACCCATAATTTGCCACACTTCTTTGGTACAATTACGAGTGGGCTAACCCACTCACTATTCGTGATTGGATAGATGAACCCCGCCTTGAGGAGTTGCTCTATTTCCTCTTTGACAATGTGCTTCAATTTGGGGTTTAGTCACCTCTACAGCTACCTTCTAGGCTTCATGGTTGGGTTAGTGTAGATGTGATGTTGAAATATCCTTGGATCAATTCCTGTTAGCTCTAGGGATGACCAAGTAAAAGCTATTGACCATTTATTCACCACTTTCAAGAACTTTTCTTTTTTCTTAAGAGCAAGTTTGGCATGAATGAAAATTGGTTTACCATTCTTTAAAAATGCATACTCTATATTGGCTAATAAATTTTTTAGTTCTAAGGGCTCCTACTTGAAGTGATTATGGATTTCCAACTCTTCCCAACAGGTATCATCATCTTCATTAGAGAGTTGGAAATGAACTTGTTCAATTTTGTCCATGCCTTCAATATATGCACATGTTAGGCTCTTAGTTGGCTCCATGCATATTGTGCTAATATTTGAATTAGTTATTAGCCATTGCGTGCCCTATTGNCCATTTGTGGATCAAGTATTAGACATCATATTCAGGCATTATTCTTATAGCTTTTTGGATGGTTATAGTGGCTATAACCAAATCCAAATTATAGCTAAAGATTAGGCCAAGACAACATTCATGAGTCTTTGGGGGACTTTTGCATATTGTAAAATGCCATTTGGCCTATGCAATGTGCCTGCAACACTTCAATGTTTGATCCTTAATATCTTTCAAAAACAAATCAGTAGTGGTGCTGAACTCTTCATGGATGATTTTTCCACCTATGGAGCTACCTTTGAGCAAGCCTTGGACTGACTTGAGCAAGTATTGAAGAGATGTGTAGAAACAAACCTATGGCTCAACTGGAAAAAGAGCCATCTCATGGTCCAAGAAGGCATTGTGCTACGGCATAGAATTTTGCAAAAAGGGATTGAGCTAGACCCAAAAAACATAAGGGTTATCCAAGGAATAACATGTTAACCAGAGATCATTAAAGATGTTTGGTCATTCCTTGGACACACTGGTTACTACTAATTATTTATTGAAAATTTCTCTCAGATTGCAAAGCTATAAGTAGAGCTTACAAAGAAAGATGCACCTTTCATATGGACCAAGGAATGTGAACATGCATTCCAACAATTAAATGAGAAACTTGTAGAAACACCAATCCTATGAGCACTAGATTAGTCCAAACCATTCCATATCATGACAGACACATCTAACTATGCTTTGGGAGCAGTGCTCACATAGATGGATGATAAGAAATGTTCATATTATATCCACTGCATGAGTCAAAGCATTGTGGGAGCACAATTAAATTACCCCACCATGGAGAAAGAATTAATGGCAGTGGTGTACGCGTTAGAAAAGTTTAGGCATGATGTGCTAGGTTACAAAGTATTTGTGCATATGGACAACAGCGCAATTTGCTTCATCATGAATAAGCTAACGGTGAGCCCTCATGTCATATGGTGGCTCATGATCTTGTAGGAATTCTATCTCACTATGGTAGATCAAAAAGGGACTAAGAATATGATCACTGACCATCTTTATCACTTAAGATGGGATAACAAAGAGGAGAAGAGTCTACTCTCTAATCAGTTTCTAGACAAACTTCTCTTTACTAGAGTAATAAATGAACAAACACCTGTAAAAGCAACATGGTATAATGGCATCCTCACATATCTTCTCACTTAAGAGATGCCACAATACTTGTATTTTAGGAAAACCAACAATTTCTTCATCGGGTCAAATACTTCATGGAAATCAACGAACACCTTTATAAGGTGTGTGCTAATGGATTGATTTGTTGGTATGTCCCTAAAGAAGATCAACTATGCATTCTCCAAGATGCTCACGAAGGGCCTTATGGAGGCCACTATGCAAGGAGACACATGGCCATAAAAATCCTAATGGTAGGATACTATTGGCCTACAATCTTTAGGGATGCCCACCAGTTTGTCAAGTCTTGTGAACATTGTCAATGAGACAGGGGAATGATCGCTCACATGGAAGGTCCTCAATAGTGGATTCAACCACTGGAACCTTTTGACATATGGGGTGTTGACTTCATGGATCCCATCACACCCATGTCTAATAGAAAGGCATATCTTATAGTAGCAGTTGACTACTGCACAACATGAGTAGAAGCAATAGCCATTACTAATTGTACATCATTCACTATTATTAAATTTATACAACAAAATATCATGAATAGGTTTGGGGTGCCATGTTCACTAATTTTTGATAATGCAACTCATTTCACAGGTGCCACATTTAGAAAGTTAATGCAACACTTAGGGGTAGAACATAAATTAACAACACCTTACCACCCCCAAGTTAATGGTCAAGCAGAGGTAACTAATCAAGTGATCACAAAAATACTAATGCAAACCATTAGCAAATATAGGAAGGACTAGAGTACAAAACTTAATAATTCTCTCTAGGATTATTTTTCAACTTGGAAACTTTCTATTAGCTATTCTCCATATGAGTTAGTGTACGGGAAACTTCCAACACTCCCAATCTAGTCCAATCTCTGTACACTCTGAATAGACTGTGAATTAAATCTTGACCTAAGTCTAGCACAGAAAGACAGATTAATCAACCAGAACATGTTCGATGAAAATTGATTAGTGGCCCTATCCTTGAATGAGGTGAACAAGGCATTCAGCAAGCAATGTCATGACCTTAGAATCAGGAAAGTAAAACTTCAACCAGAAGATAAGGTTCGTTACTGGAACCCCACACATGTAACCCAAAAGACAAAATTCCAAACATTGTGGGAGGGACCTTATATAATTGATCAAACCTTTCCCTCTAGGGCCATGTTGATCTACAAACCTAATATCCTAAATAAAAAGTAGTTAGTCAACATCCAAGTGAAGCCTTTCCTCAAACAAAGACAAGCCAATTTAACTACTTCCTTAACAAATCAACAACCACATTTTATTTTTTAGACCTCCTCCTTCCAACTCAGTCATGGGGGAGAAGGGCATCCGTGCTAACCATCAAATTGGCCTCTTAGTTTTTCTACCTTTTTATTTTTCATGTTTTTAATTTTACATATTTTTTATTTTTGAATTTTTCTCATTTTACACCATCTTAAGTACCTTTAAACCTTCTTGACTACTTTACATTTCCTTATATATTTTACTTTTTTTTGTTTTATTTAAGTGTGATATTTTCTCATTTTTGCTAATAAATTTGCCTTATTATCACAAGACACAGTACTGTTGTTACTATTTACTAATGATGGTTTATGCTTAATGAGTGATTGTTGATGTCTAGTTTCTATTTTTGAATTCTATTGTCTAATGATTTTGACATGGTTTATTTTTCATGGAATAAGTAATGAGTCCACATCATTCGCCCATCCAATGAACTCTATGCTTTTTCTTGTTTTGGGAATTTGAGGTTCCTTCCATTAAGAAACTTTTAATCAATTTGTGACCATGATACTTCTGGAATTAGGAAGGATTCAAAGGTTTGTAAAGGGTGTAACTTCAAAGGGACTCAATACTCTTTGTACTCTTCTACTTACTTGAGTGCTTGAGCATTTTTTACAGACTTCTTGTCATTCCACACCAACCACTAATAAGAAGTCAAATAATGTCGTTGCATGGTATGGCTCCTATTTCAAAAAAAAATAATGAAAACAAATAATGGAAATTCAATGCACGCCCCTTCAACATGAATAGATCCTTGCATGGTATGGTTCCCATTTCAAAAAAAAAACAATGGGAATTCAAAGCACATCCCTTGGACAAATAAACGAGCTATAAGCATTGGTTATGGGACTCAAACAACATGCACCTATGCTTGAATGTCCCCTCTAACTAAGGTCCTCTCTCATACTTTCTACTTCCCTTTTCTTCTCCTTGTGCAATGGTGGTTGTTTTGTGGAAGCACTCTGGTGTCTCGAGTGGGTGGATCAGTTCTAGAGTGGCCATGCAAAGTCACTGAGAGCAGATGGTTTTGGTCTAGGTTGAGGATGGAACTTCTCAAGTCATTTTAACCACAAATTCCACAAGGAACTTCTTATGACCTCAATTTGAAACTCCATTCCACCTTCTCTATTCTCCATCCATGCTACCATAACTCACCTCACTATCGTGTTCTATGTTGTGCTCCATGTCTTGGTTTGATGTGTTGGGATTCTTAAGGTGATTCTTTTGGGTTGGTCTTTAACTTTTCATGACCATTAATTTCCTGTGAGGCCCATAGACTCCTTAGTTGAGGTTATGCAAGGCAAAAAGGACATGAGCCTACTATGGGGAGGACTCACTTGCATAACTCTTGGCTTGATTAGTTAAGGTTCCTTACCTTTGACATCGCTACAATCCTACCTTTCACATTTTACATTGCGTAAACCACTTAGCACTCCTTAATCTTTCATTTCATTCATCCACTAAATCAATTTTTCTCCATTTTTTTTTCAAAATTATGAGCTTAAAAACCCTCTTCTCATGTTTTTATACTATTCTTGGTCCTTTGAGCTTTCATTTGACCACAATTTCATCCAAAAATTCTTTGTATTTTAAAAGTTTGATGAAGTTAATAGTGGTTGTTGATTGCATCAACGAGGCCTTGTCGATGTAGTGCTTAGATACTATATATACCACCAAACACTTTGGAATTTTTTGCAAATTTCTCATAACACATAGGGAATTTTTGTAATTTTTTGTAGCCCAAAACCTTCCAGAGCTCATAACTTCCCAACCATTCATCCAAATCACTCCATTTTTGATCTTGCACTTATCAGAGGTAAGATCTTTATCGTGGAGCCCACAAACCTTAAATTTTTTGATGAAAAATTGATGAAAATTTTCCAAACTTCCTTAAAGGATTAATAACCTTAATCATAGATAAAAATCAACTTTTTCCCAAGTTAACCCTTCCAACAACCTTCGAGATGAATTATTCATAATATCACATAAAATAAATACTAATTGGATTAATTAAATCAACCATAATCACAACTTAGTCAAGTGTAACTATCCTCAAGAGTTAAGGTATCCCAATTTTTTTAAGGTTACACAATGATTGCTACTCCATGGTCATATTGTGATTACAGATGGCACCTAAACAAAAACATCCATAGAAAGGAAAACCTTCACAACCATGGGAGAAATGACCTAAAGTTGGAAGGGGCCAACAAGAACAAGGCCAAGAACTACTAGAGGTGGCCCATGCAATGAGGCCTCTTCGAGAGGAGCCCAAAGTGGAATCTTTTTGACAAATTCTAGAGGAAGAAGTACCAACTAAGCAATCACAAAGAGGAGAAGTGCCTGGACCCACACCAAGGCTTGAGGTCACATTGACTCAAGCCTACCTAGACATCATTTGGTCCCGAGACATTCAAAAATCGATTCTTCAAGAGATCAACTTTGGCCACTTTTAGAGAAAGCTCCAGAGGATGTCAAGACACAACTACAAACCTCTCCCATGTGGCCAATCATCACGTCTAGTGGGGAATGGTACATGGAAGAGACCTATCTCTTCTAGAGTAGCTGAAGGCTAAGGTCTATTGTCAAGATCAAGGAAATTTAAGTGTCCTACTCGGTAGAAGCCATTTCATAGGCACTTGGGTTGCCTGACATAGGAACATGGCTGGATAAATTATCTACAAAAGGTGATCCTAAGGCCAAAAGGAAGTGGACCCAATGCTACTACAAGGTTGACCATAAGGAGTATGGTGCACTCACTCCAGCAGAGCAAATTTATTTCAAGATTGTGCCTATCACCTCAATCCAACGGTGAGGCTAAGCAAGGTAACTACTTTCTCCACCTGAGCATGCATCGCTCTACGTTGGAAATTTCCCATTAACCTTCCATAACTACTATACTTGGAGATTGAAAAAATTTTCAAAGAAAATGAACGTGGAAGGAAGACCTTGCCCTTTCCATTTCTCATAAGAAAACTTTGCAAAATGGAAGGCATTATTCACTACTCTAACAACACTCTCAGGCATGTTCCCTTGGCCTCATGGGTAGAAATCATGAAGGATAAAATGCCAGCAACAACTCAAGAAGAGGAGCTACTACCACCACCACCCACTTAGGAAAAAACACCAGAGACCCACACAACCATTGAGCATCTACGCAAAATCCGAGAATAGCTCTTGAGTGAACAAGAGCAACAAGCAAGAATGAGTGGGATGGATCCATTTCTATATTGGCCAATGATGAGTCATCTTAATGAGGTGGCCCAAATAATTAGCCAGGTGGAGAGGGGTAGTCCCATTTTCTCTACCCAAAGAATGTAGCTACCTTCAAGGTCAAATCCTAATGCTCAAGAGGTGACAATGTAATTAGCAACACATCATCTATTCCCAGAAATCTCTGGGAATTCCATCACTTTCTTGGCAAGGTTACAGGAAGGTGAAGCAGCAACTATCTTAGTGATGCAACACCAAGGATAGGAGATAGCAGTAAAAGTGGTAGCTGACCATGTAGCTGAAGCACTAAATGTACCCACAACGTCTATACTAGATGTATCTACACTCCAAGATGTGTAGACATCTACAAGCATAGACAATGGGAAATTGAATGCAGCCCATCATGAACAATTGCTGGAATGACTAGTAGGAACTGGGCAACCAACTCTAGACATCTTTGATCTTTCAGAGAACATCACTACAACCCAATCAAAGTCATTGAATGCAAGGGGTAGATGTATTATTTTGGAGGGACAACTAGAAACAGCCCAAGAGATAAATCAACGCTTGGCAGCGAAGGTTGCCAAACTTGCAAAATAAACAATCATTAGCCTAGCAATGACAAAAGATGAAGCTATCAAATAGCTTAAGAATAATTTTAGAAGGCTGAGGAGGAGGCAGTGATGACCATTTTTAAATTTTTCATATTTGAAGCCAAAGCATACTCAATCAAAAAGGACTTGAATCAAATGCACCAAGAGAATGAATCATTGACTGCACAGAACCATCGCATACAAAATGTTGATGTGCAAAAAGATTAAATGTAAGAATGCATTCATCAATAGTAGGAGAAAGTTACCAAGGTAAACATTGAATTAGGGAAATTGGTTATGGAAAATTGTGATTTGTCAATAAAGGAGGTACACACCTTACATCAAAAGTCTGTCATCAACATCGCCACTTGGAAGAACAAAGCTTTCAAATTTGAGAAAGTGAAAAATCACTACAAGGACCAAGTCAGTTTGCAAAAATAAGTGAATGAAAAACAAATCCATATGGTAAAGGCAAACATGAATGAATCCCTCTAGCAACTCTAACAAGGAAGAGAGATGTGTCAGCCCATCCTTGATGGGATTGATGCCTACAATAAAGTAGAGATCCGCTTGAAGGAGTTGCAAATCAAGGATATGACAAAGTACATGGAGTTGGCCAATCTCTGTTACACAAACCTAGCAATGCTGACTTTCATACAACCATAGTTGGAGTTAGAAAACCAAGTGGCTAGATAATATTTGCTATATGAGGTCAAGTTCAAACACCGCAAGGACACCAAGTAAAAGCTTGAGATAGCTAACGTTGAACTCGAAGTTCTCAAAGGACGATTCAGAGATCAATGATCTATTACTGAGAACTGAGCCAGACATATGAATGACTACCAAGAGTTGAAGAACACAATTAGAGCATTTGACATTGAATGCAAATAGTTTTCTACCTAGTTCGTTAATGCCAATGAGTTGTTTTCAGTAATCTCATGTCCTTGGGATGTGCTCGTTTTGACCCACATTGGGGAAGTTGTGTGGACAACACATGATCCTACAAGTAAGGAGGAGAAAATGAAAGCACTACTAGATGTTTTCTACCTTCCGCTTGAAGTTGCAATGATAGCAAAACAACCACAACCACCTCAACCACCACCAATGCATGAAGTTGGTGAAGGTCCCTCGGAGCCTTAGGAACCACCACTGCCTAGGACCATTTGATCTTCTCCAACAAGCTTCACACCATCAAGGAAACATGTTCTTCGATTTTGAGGATTTGAATCATGGTGTTCAATTTTGTGTCCTAAACACCTTCATTTTTTATAATTTGTTGATCTATACACTCCATTTTTTGTCAAGTTAATCAGTTTGTTTTGTGTGAATAAAAGTCAGTCAATAATACTATACCTTTTCAATTTTGTAACAAAACTTGAGTACAAGTTTTCATTCAATTGTAGGGGTATGATGCATCACATTAAGCTGGCTACATCAACGAGGCCTCATCAACTAGGCCTTATCAACGAGGCCTAGTCAATGCATCTTACCATGCATTGACAAGGCCCCATCGATGCAATGTCAATTTTTTTTTATTTTCAACTATAAATATGTGCTTGTAGTCACATTTATGATACAATTATATTGTATCTGTAGCAAAGCTCTTGCATTTTTTCCATTCGAAAGTTAGAATTTTTCCCCCAAGTGCTTGTAGTAGGAGTCATTAAGTGTATGGATCTTTATTCGAGCATTGTTGTACCTAAGCACAATAGTGTGTGCGGCAATAAAGATAAGCTTTCTGATAAACCTTACAACACTTTGGATAGATTAGCTATTTCATTTATGCATTCAATGTTTTTAGTTATTTGTTAAATGTTTTCAATTATTTCACAAATATTTTCTAGCAATTGAGTTAATGAAGTAATTAAGCTAGATAGATTAAATACATAAGTACGACTACTTAGAGCATAACACGTATTCTCTTGGTAATTCCAGTAGCATTATAGCTTGGTATGCCCAATAGCATAGTGCTTGGTCACCTAGCAGTGAATACGTGGGTTTAGGACATGTATGGAAAGAGGGAACAGATACTTATGTTAGGATTAGTTAAATGATTAGTTAATTAGTTATTTTAGATTAGTTAATCAAATTCTTTTTATCTACATTTCAAGCATTCAACTATAAAACATAAAAATGATAAAAATTGAATGCCTCAATTACACTTAACCATGCCAATAAATGTCACAAGTGTAATTGGGAAGACAATGATTGACCTTAAGGCTAGATTCACTTCCTAATGGGCTAGTGCACTAGATATAATAAAGTCTACAGAATTCGACCGAATTGCACGTGAACGCTTTGTGATTTGTATGGTTGGATGTAGGGGTACCTCACCGCTCATCACTTGGTTACTTGTTTTAAGTGCTTGTTGGTCTCTAATTCCACCAAGGTATGAATACCTCCAAATAGCTTTTGTTGGTTTTAAATGAGGTGATTATGGCTAAACCTATATTTGTTATTAAATACTTAAAAGTGTTGCTTAATTTGTAATTACTAGCTTCCTCTTCTAGCTATCTCTCAACATTAATGGCAAAAATAAATAACTTTTTCCTCATTTAGCTCTAGCTTCTACATAACTACGATAATAAATAAATAATTTTATAGAATATACCATTTCTTGAATTTTAGCCATCTATGAGCATACTTCCCAAAAGCTATATTTCGCAAATGCTATGTTGTACAAAGTAGAATTTTGAGATTGAAAAAATATTTGAAAAGCCCAAAATTATATTAAGAAATACATAAAATCTATATTAAGCTTGTTTAAAATTGACACATAAAGAAGGTATCTCGTTTAACTAGAGTAACAAAAATAAGCTAAACCTTTTGTATTTAAGGAAAATGACTTATTTCAAAACCTATTATTTTCTATAACATAGCTACATATAAACCAGTGATAAAACCAATTTTTTCATCAATGCAATATCATATCAATGATATCATAGCTATGATATCATAACTCATCCTATGTCATTGTTCATGCAATGTCTTGGGACTTGTGTAGCCCTATAAATACTAATACTTTCATGTACAAACAACAACTTTTGATTCCAACCCTTCGCCATATTTGTGTAGTTTGTTTTCAAAGTTTTAATAATAGAGTAACTGCTTACAGTGTGGTGTTAAGTAATTACCCGACATCTTTATTCAAGTAAATTGTACTTAGACACAGTTAATGTGCAACAATAAAGATTGAAGCTATTTCTCATTATTGCAGCATTCCTTAGTTTTCTTTATGCCTTAGAATAATTTTTTTGTTTTCCTAGTTAAACATTTACATTTCAAGCACTTTCCTTTACATGTTATTAGTAAGCAAAATGGGTATGACTGGTTTCAAGCATTAGGTATAGTTATTTGGTAGCCCAATAGTGGCATTGCTTGATTCACTTAGTGGTAATTCCACTTGATAATTCCAATGATAATTAAATGAGTCCAAGGCATGTACAGTAGACTAGGACTAGATATCCATCACTCTAGGTTAAGATAGATTTGTGCTTTCATAGTTAACTAGACTTAGATTTTAATCTCATTTCAATCATATTGACAATTATGAGTATGAAGAACCCTACAACATCAACCTATCATGTACCTCACTGAGAGTTAAAGCATATACTTAAACTTCACTAACTCAAAGTGGGAACACAATGATCATGAACTTAACATCAATTACTATCATAATTACATTTTCTATCCATGAATTATGATCTAGTGAAGCACAAACACTCATGACTTATATGGTAGAGTGTTGGAATACCTTCACTACTCATCATTTGTGCCATTGCTAGGGATGTGTCAATGTGTGCTGAGTAGTTAATCTTATAAAGTTTGTTGTATCAGGAACTACAAAGTTTATCTTTTACATTTTTAATCAATTATAATAATACACACATAACTAAGCGTTAAACACATAACATGGCTTTAATACTTAGAGAAAAATCACCTATCAAAAAAGTTCAATGAAATCATGATAGAACACATGATGAAGAATATTGGAATGCACCAATGTAGACAAGGATTACCCATGCTCATACTAATCCATACTATCTTGATTTTACATTCATTCTTCACCAGGATGAATAACTTGGATGAAGAGACTTGTAGGGCAACATAGTTGTATGACCAAAACATTCCATTCCATTGATGTTTCAAGTAGTCCTCATGAAGGCCAACCTAAGTTATGAACAAGAGAGCTATCAAGTCACAAAGAACATGACAAGGTCATACCAGCTAACAGAGGCTCAAGCAAGAAGGCTTGCCATCATGGAAGCCTAGCATGAATGTGAAAAAGGAAAGAAGGTACCTCAAATAGTTATCCTATAAAAAATTAAAGACACTTCACTCATAGCTAAAAACTTTTACCAAACTCATGGATCTCACTCCCACATACCTATAATAGATATTGAAGATTTAACTGACACTAAGCTAAAGTTAACTTTGGCAGAGGACCTTGGGAAGAATATAAGAGACTTCAGACATAGACAAAGCTCAAGGCCTACAACTTCTATAGAACCAAAAGAGGGTGAATCATAAAGTCACAAAAGGAGAACCAACCAACACCATTCCCCAACTACTTCATCTTCCTCCTCATATTCATCTGTGGAGTATGATAGGAAGAAACACATATCAATAGAGCATGATAGAGAGAGAAGTACAGAAGAAGGTATTCTGATGATGAAGAGAATGATTATGAATGATGAAGGGATAGAAATAAGCATGAGGATAAAGAGCATTATGAGCATTGGAGGGATCACCACTATAACAGATTGTACAAACCCAATAACTACAAAGAACCCCTACTAGCAAAGTATAATTAATATTAGAAAAGCAATGTACATTCTAACCAGACATGTAAGGGACAATCACATCAAGTGACTAAATATGAATAATATTCCTAAATTTAAAGGTGGATACAATGTAGATCCACAACACAACCTTCAAGCATTCCATGATGCCTGTGCTCTCCAAAATATTGAAAGTGATTAAAAAAAGCTCAAGTTGTTTCCTAGGATACTCATCAAAGAGGCAGAGAGATGGTATAAATCATTGGAACTAGAATCAATTAGAAGATGGAGTACCATCCTCGAACTTTTTAATGACAAATATCAAACCTATTCAAGAGTGTCTAACCTTAGAAAGTGAATCCAAGGATGGAAGAAAGGGACACACAAATCCCTTGATGCAGTAGTGGAAAATACTACTTGAAACTCCACCAAATTTAGCCTACAACATCTTGACTACAAATTTTCCTAAGTGTCACTTTTTCAAATTTTTCTAAGTGCTAGGACTATGCTTGCCACTGCACCATATTGTAGTTAGCCTAGTGCAGAGCGTACTCAACTCCAAAAATTGATTTTTTGCAATTCTTCCTAAATGTCATCATGAAGCAAGAAGCTAGAAATTTTTTTAAGTGTTGGGACTATGATCTCCACTACACCAAAGTATAGTTAGCTTAGTAGAGAGTGTAGTCAACACAAAAGGCTAGTTTTGCAAATTTTTCTAAGTGTCAAGCTAGCTATTGCAGATTTGCTAAGTGCTGAGACTACACTCTCCACTACCTCGGAGCATAGTCAAGCGTAGTCAGCATGAAGGTCCAATTTTAATAGATTTTTTCTAACTGTTAAGACTATGCTCTCCACCAACCTAAAGCATAGTCAAGCATAGTCAACTGAAAGCCAGATTTTCCAAAAATTTTCCAAGTGCTAGGACTACGCTCATCCCTAGTTAGGAGCATAGTCAACCTCCCATGAAGAACATAGTCAAAACATGGCCATTTGTTGTAGAAATTTTTGAAAGTGTGGGACTATGCTTTCCCCCAGTCTAAAGCATAGTTAAGCATAGTTAGCCAGAAAAACCTCCAAAGGCCTCCACAACACAGCACCAACATTCACATTAGCTCCAACTCATCCCCAACAAGCATAGTTAGTAGAATGCATTTTTGTTGTATCCCCTTTTTATCCCTAAATTGTAACTATGCTCAACCCCACTCTTGACAGTGCATGTGCGTAGTCTCCAAAGTTAAATTTTCTTGCATTTTTTAGGTACATTGCAATCTTCTTAGCACACGCACATGCGGTTGGCATCATAGTCATAGTCTCGCAACCTCATAGAGCTCGTTAGAGAAGAACAAAGCATAACACCACTTACCTTAGTGAAGAGTGTAGTTGGGTGACAACGTAGTCCCAACCATCTCACTGACATGTGGCAACCCCTTCACACTTCACATAAACCCTAACCCTATAAATACCTCAGTCCTCTATGATTTAGGGGTTGGCAAATTTTGGGCATGAGCATTTTGGTAGTTTGGCATTTTGGGAAAACAAGACCTAAAGGCACACCAATAAACTAGAGAGAGGTAGAGTTGCAGAAGACATAGCCCAGCAGGAGACCACAGCCCACAGTACACCGTGACAGTGAACCTAACAAGCACAAAAACCACAGCAAGCATCAAACTTCATAGCTAGAAACCTCGAGACTATGACTACACTCTCCACTGCACCTATTGTACATTGTGTACCTTCTCAATCCTTTTAGATTTAACTATGCTCAATCCCATTTGGGGTAGTTTTCTATTTCTCTCTCTTGTATTTTTCACACTTTCTTTGCATNACCCCACATAGCAACCCAAATCGCACTTCTCTTCACTATTTTTCTAAGTCTGTGTTCTCTAAGCATAGAGAGCATAGTTGGTGGAGAGTGTAGTTAGCTCTCAGTGTAGAGAGTATAGTCTTCACAGTTAGTCAATTTTTTGCAATTTTAATAATTAGTCATTTTTCTACAATTTCCATACTTAGCCGTTTTTCTACAGTTTTCAAACTTAGCTATTTTTGCAATCAAAAACCTACAGCTCTCCCTTTCACAACTTGATCTACAACCATGAATCCAGATCAACCTTTGACATCAATTTCAAATACACTTGACACCTTTACCATCCAAAAAGGGGCCACCACACTTAGTAATGAGCAATAAAATTTTGTATGTGCAAAGATCCAAGTAAGGTTACCCGTGGATCACCTTGACATGCAAGCAAAATAGGACTTTGAACTAATCCACTGGGATGGACAAGAGTATATCCCTTTCTCGTTCGACATCATCCCACTCATAGAGTCCCACCATTGGCTATTGTCCTAGCTCATTCAAGCAAGTGAGCATGACCTTGGAACAAACTACAAGGAAGCCTTACAGAAGGAAGAAGATGAGTTCGAAGCTTGCTCTAAATGTGAGAGCCCCTTCCATACCATCTTCCAACAACCACTCCCCAATTTGGTTCCTCCTCAATTTAGTTCACTCGTCCTCCCCAAGACGGTTATAATGCCAACATCACCTTCCCATTCCATTAGGCTTAGGTCAATGCCTATAGTGGCAAAGCATCAAATGTAATACACACAATATGATGCAACAACCTCTTTCCACATGCCCTTCATGGCATCGGCTCCATCTACTTAGCCATCTTTACCAGCAATAACCATGCCAACTCAGCCATACATTCATGCAGGGGCCATCTCCAAGCCCCAAATGATTAGGCACCTTGAATCTTACTTGTTTCATTGGTGCCCTTGACATCTATTCAACCCACATGTGCATGGCTTGCCCCAATCACCGTACCCATAGCATAACCAATGCAATCGATTGGCGCATCTCAAAACTTGGATTAGGCATTCCAGCTAATCCAAAGTTTGATGGAGGAGGTGAAGTGACTCAAAGCTACTTCCTCTGAAACCATCAAGGTGGTAGACCTCTACCAGGACAACCCTATAAGTCCTGCAGTCCTACCCCTAACTTTTCCAACTAGGGTCCCACTACCTCAACTCACTAAGACCAATGGTGAAGGGGACCCCAATGTGCATCTAGTCACATTTAGGTCTGAGTGCCTGCTACTACCAGCCTAGTCACATGCCATCATGCACGTGTTTGCCATGTCATTAACTGGCAAAGCCCTAGACTAGTATCGAGCATTACCCAGGAGCTCTATCTTCTCTTTGGAGAATCTCTTAAGCCAATTTGTGATGCACTTTAGGTACAACTTGAAGCCTGAAGCAACCCTCAACCAACTAATGTAGATTAAGTAGAGCCACCTAGAGCCCATGAAAAAATTTATCCAACACTAGAGCACCTTGCTAAATGAAATTCATGAGCCAATAGTAGACACACATCTCCTAGCCATCTTCAAGGATGTAGTTAATGACTTCATCAAGTAAAAACTGTACTACTTAGCCCCAAAGTCTCTGAGCCAAGCCTTTGCTCAAACTAAGAGCGTAGAGGATGTAGCGTAAGCTAGCAAGGACTTGGCCTACATGGCCTACAAAAACTAGCATGCAAGAAAGTAGAATGCAAAGGTGGTAACAATAGCCACACTCGCTAAAGCAACCAACTAGGGGTTGATGGCTAGGTAGCCCAAAGCCCTAGCACACAAAGCTACCAACTCTAGCATCCAAGCAACTAACCCACCTACATCTACAAAGGTCATAACACAAGTTATCCAAAGGCCCAATGTTAAGCGCAAGAACTGCTCAAAGTATACCCCATCGCCACTAAAACCCTCAAAGCTATTAGATCAACTACTGAAAACCAAGCAAATACAACACAAATAAGTGTTTGAGGATGCCCACAAAAGGCACAATAGGTACTGCAAGCTACTAAGGACTCCCACCTCAACGACACCCAATGAGCCCCCAATTCCGAAACACTTCAAGCTAGACCAATTCTATCATTACCACCAGTTGTCCAGTCATAGTACAGACTTCTGTTGGGCTTTGCAAGATGATTTGAAAAGAATGATAGATAGGGGCAAACTAGTGCTTAACATGGCAAATGGAAACAATGCTACCTATGTCATAAATGCCATTAGCATGGGTGGCAAGTCAACACCAGCATCACAACCTTTTGTGGTTTGAGTGCCTTCTAGTACCGCAAGGGTCCCTTTAGTCTCCACAAGTTCAAGGCTCCCCTTTGTTGTTAAAGTGCCACCTCAAGTATCCACAACACCCTTCATGGTCAAGGTCCCATAACATGCAACAACAACAACTACCCAACAGCCATTTGTCATTAGGGTACCATAATGTTCTAAAGCCTCACCTACCTAAAGCCCAGTATTGGACAATGTATTAGCTCCTTCTCGTCCAAGGGCCAACCTCGCCAGCAACACAGGTAGACACACTCAATGGCAACACAAGAGGACTAACAAATGCCTCACAAGAAAAATGGGTAGGCAACAATAAGACCAAAGAGCACTTGGCCCGCTGAAGTCGGTCCCTATCTCTTCAGTCCATATGGTTGAAGCAACTAAAAAGGCCATAGCCAGTAAACCACAACTGAGCACTAAGGCTCCTAAACTAGCCAAACAAACCAAACCCAAGTCCCCTATACAAAAGATCCATCTCTCAAGATACATGGAGGAGGTCAAGGCCAACACAACAGCTAATGGCAAGGACTTCATAGACACATTAACCTAAGTCAAGCAAATGCTCAAATAGAAAAACACAACATTGAGCTTGTATGACCTGGCCATTACCTCATCTACCCACCTAGAAGCATTGTTCTAGATGTTGGCCTCCACTCCTGTTACAAAGGACATCCCTACTAATGAGAATGCCATTCATGTAATGATGTTTTCCTTGACATCATAGGAATCAAGTTCAACATCCCTAGCATTTCACAACGAGGTAATCAAGGTTAACCTCGAGTGAGGGGAGGTCTTCATAGCTCCAATGTTTATCACCATACAAATTTGGCAATGCAAGATCCACAAAGTGCACAGTGATGACAATGTGGCAACAAACGTAATACTGTGCACCATCGTCAACAAGCTAGGCCTTGTAGACCAAATCAGGCCAACAAGAATCACATGCTTAAAATCCTCAATGAATCATGTGTCACTATTAGGGGCACGATAACAATAGCCTTCATGGAAGGGGAACAATTCCCCATCACTGCAAAATTCATAGTCATAGAAAAAATACCTAGCTCTAACCTAATATTGGGTACGCCTTGACTGGCCTAGTTATGAGTCGTCTCCTCTCCAATTCACCGAGAGATCCACCTTTTGTATGGAGGTGGTAAAGTTATCATCCATGGTGATAATGCCACCTATTTGGCCATAAATAACATAGAAATGGAGTAAGGGTTAGAGGTTGAATTTCCAGATGATACATCCACACCTATGATAGACAATGTATCGCATAAGGCTGACACACCCAAACAAGTAGTGAAAGCTAATGACCATCCTAGGGTCATGTGCCCCTTGATCCACATTGAATTAAGAAGCCACTACATGACCAAGGTGTCCCCTTAGCCCAAAACATGCTAGGTTCCTACCTACCTTTTGTTGCTACATGTCATGCATTTTTGACTTTCACTTGCATTGCATTTGTTTACACATTTACATTTAGCCTACTTGCTTATATTACACATTATCTCACCTTGTTTACATATTTAATTACTTTTTTTACACATTCATCTGCTTAGCTAACATATAAAAAACATCAAAACCCACAAAAAATTATAAAAGTAAAATTTACAGAAAAAGGGGATATCAACATATATGGCCCGAAATGGCCTTAAACTAGCAATAGCCTGCCATGGCCTTAAACTCACAACGGCATGGCCTACTATGGCCAAAAACTAGCAACGCTTTTACTTCCCACGTTGCGGCCTTCCATGGCCTTAAACTAGCATCTATGGCCTGAAATGGCCTTAAACTAGCAACACACGTGGCCCAAAATAGTCTAAAACTAGCATCATAGCCCACCATGGCCTTAAACTAGCATCTACAGCTTGGAATGGCCTAAAACTATCAACCCCTTTCCATGGCCCAAAATGACCTTAAATTAGCAGTCTACATGGCCTAACATGGCCTTAAATAGGCAACACATGACCTGCCATGGCCTTAAACTAACATCTATGGTCCAAAATGGCCTAAAACTATCATCACAACTCGAAATGGCCTTAAACTAGCAACACACAGGGCCCAAAATGGCCTTAAACTACCGCTGTAATCTAGAACAACCTAAAACTACTACTTTTAAAATTTCATCACACTAATTTCCCTTCATTTGTGCATTAACTTTGCTAAAACAAGTGTCTCTTGATGTTTTTCTAGTTGATTTTGTAGGATTTTGCCGGAACACAGCATGGCTACACACGCGCACACTTAACATGTAGCACCACACATCACCGAAGCAAGGTAAGCACTCATCCACCACGACGCTAAAACTGGCACAGCAGTTTGCTATGACTATAAACTGGCATAGCACATCCTTAGGTCATGATGTTAAACTAGCACAACAACTCATCCACTATGACATTAAATTAGCACACAGTAGTCTACTAGGACTATAAACTAGCACACCAAGGTTTGCTAGAACCTTAAACTGGGTTCATGATCTACTAGGACCTTAAACTAGTAATGCAACCTTTGGAGCACTCGCAACATCATCCCCCTAGCATTTTACTGGCTTTTTTGAACACCTGCAACTAGTTCAACCTTTGGAGCACTTGCAACATCTTTGCATTTAACATTTGATTTGCATTTTTTATTTTGTGGTTTTCTTGTCTTCTCAGAGTTATGTTCACATGACAATGCCCCTGGGCAGTCGTGCAAAGGCACAACTCATCACAACAACAAGTCGCGACATCGCTCTAATGTGCATGATTAAACTAGCTAAGCCTCTCAAGAGTGCACATCCCCCTCATCCCATTATACCCTATGCACATCCACTTCTATATCCCAATACCCTCTCATTCCCCACATAACAAAGCTTCCAAATCCCTTGACACATACGTGCTATGAATGCATGGCACTCTCTTCAAGTCGAACTGTGGAACCTAAACACAAGTTGTCATGTGGGGAGCCTCTATTGGTTGGTCAAAGCCTAGGTAGTTATAACATAAGTCATCCTAAGGAGAAAACACCTATCCTACAGATGTGACATGGTTGCATTAAAGCAAATCCCATTAGGTGGCACGTAGTCCACCTGATGGAAAGCATCTCACAGTCAGCAATTAGCAATGTACAAAACCAAATGTAGGCTCGCCTCATAGTAAAAAATCAAAATAAAGCAAAAAAGAAGCCAAAAGAAAAAAAATAAAAGAGGAACAAGCATGTCCCCAAGCAAATCTAGAGCATTGCAATTTTGCAACTAGTCCAACCCTAAATCCACACTAACTCTCTCATGAGCACTCTGACAAGAGGTCAACGTTTTTAGGGGAAAACCATCCTGGTGCCATACTTACCATCAGTTGTGCTAACTCTGCATCTTGCATCATAACACCCTATTTGCACTTCATCTCCCTTTTTATCCTAGCATATTACCTACACATGTTACCCCTAGCATACTACCATCCACAACACTCTTGAGCACTACACAACAACATTTGACCATGCATGGAAGATCAATGTTGGTGCTAAGCCTACTATGGTGTTTTACTATTCTTTGTCAATGTCTCTCAGGCCACTCCTCCAAACATCAATAAAGAGGAGCCAATGAAACACCACCAAATTTGGGCTACAATGTCTCAACTACAAATTTGCCTAAGTGTCAAAACGATGTCACTTTTTGCGAATTTTTCTAAGTGTTGGGACTATGCTTTCCACTACACCAGAGTGTAGTCAACTCAATGGAGAGTGTAGTTAGCTTTAAAAACTGATTTTTTGTAATTTTTCCTAAGTATCATCACAAAGCAAAAAGCTACAAATTTTTCTAAGTGTTGGGACTACGCTCTCCACTACACCAAAGTGTAGTCAACTTAGTAAAGAGTGTAGTCAACATAAAAGGTGAGTTTTGCAAATTTTTCTAAGTGTTAAGCTAGCTGCTATAGATTTTCTAAGTGCTAAGAGTATGCTCTCCACTACCCTAGAGCATAGTTAAGCATAGTCAACATGAAGGCCTAGTTTTGGTAGATTTTTTCTAACTGTTGAGACTACACTCTTCACCAACCTAGAGCGTAACCAAGCGTAGTTAACTAGAAGCCAAATATTGTAAAAATTTTCCAAGTGCTAGGATTTTGCTTATCCCCAGTTGGGAGTGTAGTCAACCTCTCATGAAGAGCGTAGTTAGCACATGGCCATTTGTTACAAAACTTTTCTAAGTCTGGGACTACGCTCTCCTCCAATCTAAAGTGTAGTCAAGCATAGTCAGCCAAAATAGCCTCCAAAGGGCATCACAACATAGCATTGGCATTCACATCAACTCCAACTCATCCCCAGCAAGCATAGTTAGTAGAATGCATTTTTGTTGTATCCCCCTTTTATCCCCAAATTGTAACTATGCTTGACCCCACTCCCAACAATGGACAGTGTAGTCGTGAAGCATAGTGTTCAAAGTTGCATTTTCTTGTATTTTTTAGGTACATTGCAGTATTCTCAGTACATGCACATGTAGTTGGTAGCATAGTCATAATCTCATTACCTTGCAAAACCCATCAAAGTAGCATAGAGCATAACACCACTTACCTCAGTGGAGATTGTAGTTGGATGACAATGTAGTTCAAACCATCCCACTGACACATGGTGGCCCTTCCACACTTCATGCAAACCCTAACCCTATAAATACCCCAATCCTTTATTTTTTAGGGATTGGCAAATTTTAGGTGTAAGCATTTTGGCAATTTGACATTTTGGCATTTTAGGTGAATGAGACCCAAAGGCATAGCAATTTGGCATTTTGGCATTTTGGGCAAATGAGATCCAAAGGTGTAGCAGTTTGGCACTTTGGCATTTTGGTAGAATGAGACCCAAATGCATACCAACGAACTAGAGAGAGGTAGAGTTCTAGATGATGCAATCCTACCATAGCCCAGCAGGACACCACAACCCATGGTACACTACAGTAGCTAACCTGATAGGCACGGACACCATGGCGAGCACCAGACTTTATGGCTAGACACCCTGAGATTGTGACTATGCTCTCCACTATGCCTATTATACACCACGTACCTTCTCAACCCTTTTGAAGTTAACTATACTCAACCCTATTTGGGGTGGTGTTCTATTTCTCTCTCTTGCATTTTTAGCACTTTCTTTATATTTTTGCTATTTTTAATGTGTGGTCACGTTACAGCTATGCTTAGGTGATAGTATTCACATGTCGACACCCTCATTTTCACTGAAACCCTTAACTACGCTCGCCGCCTCAAGCAACCGTGACTATGCTCTACACCATTAACACTGTTGACACCACTAACACCATCAACATCATTAACACCACAAAAACACTTAGCATCGTTTTGGCATCGCATTGGTAAGTCCCTGTTTGATAGACAAGAGTGTTCAAGGCATCCCATCTTCATCTCCAGTAGGCCCTCACATGGACTTGGGATTAGGCTATGCACCCATACACCACTTGGTGTTCTAGCTGTTGATTTTTTCAATTGCTACACTACTCTCTTCTGCATAGATGCCCAATCCATGGATTCTCATAAAGGAAATAAATCAGGCACATCATTGGATTAAGGGACAAAACTAGAGAAATGCTTGGGATCTATGCCTAAGGAAGACTATAAAAAATGACCATCCGTTAGTTTCAAAGGTTAATAGATCAAGTGACGAAAGAGGAAGGTCAGTTGAAAAAGAGAGAATCAGCCGAAGAGTATAACCAAGATCCATTAATTAGAAAATGATAAGTATGAATGTGCAACAAGTAAGAAGTAAAAACCTTGGAAGATGTGATTTAGAAGAAAACTCTAGCCATCCAAAAATTTGTTGATGATATAGCAACAAAGGTAGAGAAGATGTGGGACTCGGTGGATGAAAAGTTTGCTACAACCCTCAAGATAGTAGAAGAAAGAATTGAATAAGCACTCAATAAAGGCAAAGATAACAAGAAGAGAAGAGACTATTGATGAGAAGGTTATAAGTAGAAAGGAAAAGTTGTTTTAGTTGAGAAGTGTACTGGCTCTAGTTTACAAGATGAGGAAGGATGCAATGTGTGCCAATATGGACTTCCTAAGGGATGTTGCCCTATTATGATCCACTGAAAAGGGTCTAGGAAATATGCAGTCAAACCAAGATTCATTAAAAAGCATATACCAAGACGATTACCTTAGTCTCAAGGTAATATCTAACAATCCTTCAAACTAACCTACTACCTAAGCAAAGCCTACCCTCAACTGCAAGAGCAATACAAGCAATAGTAACAATAGCCGCAAGCATGGCCCATGCCACTACTGAGGTAACAGTATCCATTTAGGCAACCAGATCCTTACAGATATTATGTACAATGTCCAATCTCCCTAGGAAATGCTTCAATTCACCCTTCTTCTTACTATTATCCACCTAAGTATTGCATACCTACCATTCCAAGGATGGATTCGAATCTATACGTGCATCAACCAATAGCTAGTCTATCAAGTCAACCTACAAATCCTTTATTGTCAATGCCACCACCAATACTGCAAGGAGAGCTACCATCATAGCCACAATAAAAAAACATTGTTAGGGCAAGGAACATATGGAAAGAGGATCGCATCATCAATACTAAATAAGAATCTTGGAAATGTCCATTCTTTAGGACAAGTCCAGGAAAGGCAAGTTAAGCAAGAACTCCATCCAAAAAAATCTCTTCTCTAAGCAATCCTTCTATAAACATTCTATTTCTATCACAACTGACTTAGAAGCTTGTGACTATCATGTTAACCAAAATAGTAATGAATTGGATTAAGGCAAGACCACTCCCTAGGAAAATCCTAGATCTAGGGATTTTTCTAATTTATCTACAAATTGCTAGAAATTCATCATGTAAGGCACTACTAGACTTAGGTTCTGGAATTAACTTGATATCTCAAGAAACATACAAAGCATGGAACCTTCCATCCTTAAAAAAGTGCAACATAAGATTAGAGCTAGGAGATCAATCTTTCATGCTTTCTTTGGGATAGATAAAATATTTAATGACTACTATTAATCAATGGTCTTATCCACTAGATTTCTTAGTGATTGATGTGAAGAATGAAAACAAGGAATTTCCTATCATTATCGAGAAAGCATGGCTTAGCATAATTGATGCTAAGTTATGGATGAGAGATTTATCCATGGAAATATGTAAGGAAGATGAGTGATGAATCATGGTTTTCGAGGACTACGTATACTAGGCCCCATATACAAAGCCCGCTGCATATACTAGGCCCCGTATACACAGCCCCCTTTACCCAACGTCTATTCTAGCCTATAAATAAGTGGCCCTCTACCACACCTAGGCATCTTTTGGGTCAATTGTAGCAAAGCTCTTGTAGTTTGTTTCCACAAGAGTTAGAATATTTTCCCAAGTGCATGCCCACAGTGTGATGCTTGTAATTGTAGGGAACCTTTATTCGAGTGTGACGTACTTGGACACGCACATGATCGGCAACAAAGATCGAGATTACTTCATCATTGCAGCATCACTTAGTTTTAAT
>MNCI01007686.1:102044-119296 GCA_015680685.1 Gnetum montanum | reverse complement strand
TATTCGTATGGTTGAGTGTAGGGGTACCTCGCCACTCATCATTGGCATCGTTGCGGGGGACTAAGTGTCTGTGCCTAAGTAGAACATAGGAAATTACTTACATCGTTGGGAGCTTAAACGAACCTTAGGGTTGATTAAACAAAAAATTTATATAACAATTAATTAGCACACTGAATAAGACACAATGTCTTCTTCTTCTTCTCATAAGAACATTACACCACCTACGGATAATACAAGAAACAGTCAGCAATCTAAAACACATAACCAAAATCAGCCAGTTCCTCAACAACATCGGGTAGTATATACTTATCCCGATGAGTATATACCAGATTTTACCTTTATCCTCCATCAAAATGAACAACTACGATGGAGAGACTTGCAAGGTAATATAGTGTTACCTCCAGATCGGTCAGTCCCAAACATGCTTATTCGTGCTCTTGCACAAATAGGCATGACACAGCTCTATGCTGAATACATTATAGGTGATTTTGACACAAGGGATTATCATCCCACAGTAGCACAACGTATAAGGGACTCAAGGCAGGAGAGCCACCATACACTGTTGAAGGGCAAAGGGGTCCTGCACATCCTAAGTGAAATCGGAGATGGTGAACCACTCATAACAAGTTCTCTATCAAATGATGTTTCCCCTCCTAACGATAGTGAGATAGTGGGGTATCAGAATCGACACTCCACGATATACAACCCTAGTTCTGATCCCCGTGAATGCCCACTATTCACTGAGGGAACAAAAACACATGACAAGGATGGGCACTCAGATCATCATCACGATCGGGGCCAAAGCCACAGAAGAAAAGGCAAGAAGCATCGTCATGGCAATGGTTCTCCTTCTTCTTCCCCTTCATCACATCACTCACACTCTCCTTCCACATCTAGGCGTAGCCATCAAGAGCATAACGGTGAGGATAGATATAGGCAAAATGAGAGACCTTGACGAGAGAGTCGAGAGCAAGGACAAGGACATGAACGAAGGGAAAGTAGGGAGCACCGTAGACATCATAGACGTTATGAAAGAGACAATCATGATGAACCCCTACTTGCAACCCAAAGCATGCTAGACATCACGGAGGCAATAAGAATACCAACAAGGCATCAAAAAGATAGTCGGATCACGTGCTTAGACATGAGCAATATCCCATGCTTTGAAGGGGGATACAATGCAGATCTGTAAAATCATTTACAGGCATTCCACGATGCCTGCACCTTGCAAAACATAGAGAACGAGTGGCAGAAACTAAAGTTGTTTTCTAAGACACTCATAAAGGAAGCAGAGAGTTGGTACCAGTCCTTAGAATTGGAAACCATTAGGAGGTGGAGTACGATGTTAGAACTCTTCAATGATAAATATAAAATGTACTCTAGAGTGTCTAATTTGCGTAAGCAGATCCAAGGATGGAAGCAAGGTACTCATGAACCCTTAGATGCTGCCATGGGCTGCTACTATGCATTGTTACATCATTTCCCAGGCCATGGTTACACACAGCAGGATCAACTACACCATCTCATAGATGGGCTAAGGTATGAAACTAGAAGAACCCTTGGGACTCATGCCCAAGGGAGATTATCAAAACTTAGATCCCATGAGATTCATCGATTGTTGGGGCAAGTAGCCAAAGAAGAAGGGGAGCTACAAAAAAAAGAGAGAACAGAAGAATATAACCATGATCCCTCTCTTCGAAATAAGGCAGTGAGATTTTGCGATGAAGGGAATGAGTCACCACTCGAAGAGTTGGTGAACAGAAAAACCTTGCCGCTTCAAAAGCTAACAACGGAAGTCACGGCTAAGGTAGATCAGATACAGGACTCCTTGGATAGTAGATTTGAACTTATCTTGAAAATCGTAGAGGAGTCTAAGGAGGAACAAAGTAGTGACAATAACAAGACAAAGCGGAGAGATTTAGGCCCTGCATGTGACAAGGGTAAGGGGAAAATAACTATCTCCAATGAGGTTGTGGACTCAGACATAGACAATGACGATGGATGTGAGATCTGCCACTATGACCATCCTAAGGGATGTTGTCCAATCATCTCACATCTACAAGAGTCTTGGGTGTATGCACTCAACCCGAGACTTAACCAACGGTAGACACCCGGAAGGTTACCTTATCCCCAAGGTAACCCAAGACAGTTCTACCAACCGTTAATGTATTATCCAAGTGGAACTCCACCACAACCCATCGGGCAACATCAGCAATGGCAATACCCACAGTCATGGGGGATGCCACCGTCGAAACAACAATACTCTTACTGGCAGCCAAACCCATATGGATACTACGTGTAGCAGCCGATTTCTCCAAGTGACTCCATGGGTCACACAACTCCCCAACATCACTACCAAGTTTGAGAGTACTTTAGAAGGATTCCTTCTCCTCTAGAAGATGTTCCATACCCATACCATCCTCCTAATTCATCCACACCTCTTCCATCGGTAGTTCCCATAACATCTCCTACTCCAACAATGCAAGGGAAACTCCCCACTCAACCGCAGCAACGTAACACTACGAGAGCTATAAACATTCAACCCACTACTGGTTCTGACAACCGCAAAAAGAGAAGACATTTCTTCAGAACCAAAAGCCCAGACAAGCTCTCACAACAACAAGCGGTTGAGTCTAGGTATGCTCCTCCAACACATAAGGCTTCGGAGCAACCTTCAATCCAACAACAGAGCTTCACACATACGGTTATGTTAACACATACCGTAACTGACTGGATCAAGGTAGGCCACCTTCCCAGGAAACTATCTAACCTTGGAAGTCCCTTAATCTACCTCCAAGTCGCTGGTAACGAACCACATAAGGCTCTTCTTGACTCAGGTTCCGGAGTCAACTTAATATCACGAGAAATGTATCAAGCCTAGAACCTGCCCCAACTCAAGAAGAGCAACATTCAACTAGAGCTAGCTGACCAGTCCATCATAATTCCCTCAGGATTGGTGGAGGACATTGTTACCACTGTGTGTGGTTGGTCACACCTAGCAGATTTCCTGGTGATAGAAGTTAACAGCAACGAAGGGGACTTCCCAATTATAATGGGAAGGCCATGGCTAAGTACAATAGATGCGTACCTAGGGATCCATGATCTTTCCTTAGAGATATCTAAGGTAAATATTTATGGAAATATCAAGAAGAAGAAAGTTCCATGCATCACATACAGTGACTTAGAAGGTGATGACATGGAGGAATGCTTAGCATCTCTTCCATGTAACCAGTGTGTCCAAGAGACTCAAATTCAAAGGTGTCTATATGTAGTAACCACACAAGTAGTGGACACCCTGTGGTTGACAGCCAGTCGAAAGAGCAAACCAACATGCATGGAATGAAGTAGGGAAACAACCCATGCTCATAATGAAGGCATAGACACATTGGAGTATGAGCGTCACCAACTTCCACCCCTTAATCTAAGAACATCAGTTAGGAGAAGTTGGACACTTCTAAGAAATTCAAATAGGTGCTCATTATTTCAGATCTCTCCCTTTCCATTCAATCATGGGGGAGACGGCCACCTATGCTGATCATTGCAGGCCCTTAGTTCTTTTAAGTTTTTTGTTTTACAAATTTTTGTTTTACACGTTTTTGTTTTACACATTTTTGTTTTACACGTTTTTGTTTTACACATTTTTGATTTACACATTTTTGTTTGACAAATTTCTTTAACTTTTCTTGTTTTTGTTTTACAACATCGTTATACTTTTTCTTTTTGTGTGTGTGTGTGTGTTACCCACCTTGTAAGTATGTCATTCAATAAGTGTTCTTTATGATGGTATGAACTGTTTTCGTACTGAATGCTAATGTTTGGTTTTTACCTTTAAGTGATGATGTTGATACTAAAGTATGTTTCTTTTGATATAGCAGGAAATGAGTCCACTTCATCTGTTCCTCCACCAAGTTCTATGGTCTCTCTTGGCTTGGAAATGTACAGTCCCTCTCATAATAAGAACTCTAATGAATTGGTGACTTGGCATTTCTCAAACTAAGGAAGGACTCAAGGATTGAAAAGGGTGTGACTTCAAGGGAACTTGATGCATTTGTGTTGGCCATTCTCTTGGGTTCTTAGATGTTTTATTCTTGAGTTTTCTTGCCATTTCGACATCACCTAATCATCGGGAAGCTAAGCAATAAAAATAACAAAGTCTTTGCATGGTGTGGTTCTCACGTATAAACACATAAAGCAAAAAAAAAACAGAAGAAAAATGAGAATTCAAAGCACACCCCTTAGATGAAATAATTATTTGGGCTACAAGCACTAGTTATGGAACCAAAACAAATGTTGTTCCCTCTAACTAAGGTCCTTCTCACTTCCAATTCTCTTTTCCTTGTTTCGTCAGAATGGTGGTGGCTCTTAGGTGAAGGCATTCTTATCACTTCAAGTGGATAGATCAGCCAAGTGCATTAATNGGTTAAGACTTTAACTCTTGTTCCAAATGACATTCGCAGAGCCTATGGACTCTTTGAATGTGGGTTTGTCAGGGCATTAAGGGCATGAGCCTGCTTTGGGGAGGACTCACTGACATTCCTCTTTGGTGCATCAGTTAAATTTTTTTCCCTAACATTTTTCCAATCCATTTTATTTTGTTCATTTCCATCTTGACATCCATTTCATCAACATTATAGTTGTCTCTTTTTCTCCATCTTTCTTGTTCTTTTTCTTTCTCCATTCTATCGCTACCGGAGGTTCACGATTAGTCATGGGGGTATGCGGCCCAATTTTTTCAATTTTCTCCTAGCCCCTACACCTTTGGTAGTCATCAATATTATATCTCCAGACCCATATCAGCCATACCACAACTTGGCCAATGGACCTTTCACCAAAGCAAGGTATCAACTACATTGAAATTCATTTACCCTTGCTAATATAAGACTGTGTTGTGTGTGCAAGGGGCAATCATGCAACAACGGATTGGATCTGGCAAGAACACTTGGAATGGAGTAGTGCTAAAGTTGCTATGCAAGGAGCAAGATCAAATGGTGCGCTTACGGATGAACAGAAAAAGGTGCAATCTTGGCATTGGCAGTAGCAAAACTTCTTTCTCTCTCTTTCTCAAGCGGCCAAATAAGGCCTAATGTCAATGTAATAAGGTGTTCACTCTTGTTGTCATGAACACTAGTTTTGTTGTCTTGTAATGACGATTCGTTCACATGTCATCCCATTAGTTCCATTCAGTCAATAATCCCATACCTTCCCAATGTTTTGTAAGGAACCCGAGGATGAGTTTTCGTTTAGTCATAGGGGTATGATGGGACGCGATATCGCATGGGCTGTGATATCGCGTACATGATATCGTAGTGCACCGTCATATTTATAAATAAGAGGCGGCTCTCCCTTGTTTCTCATCCTAGCCTTAGACCGTAGTAAAACTCTGGCAGTTTGATCCCTCCAGAGATAAAATATTTTCCATGTGCCCACAACAGGAACTCCAAAGTGAACGGATCTTTATTCAAGCAAATATTGTACCTGAACACATGTTTGTGTACAGCAATAAAGATGAACTTCTTAGATAAACATTGCAGTAAATGGAATAGGCTAATTAGGATTTTATTTACTATTATTTATTGTTTATCATTTAGATGCTTTCTTAGTTCATTAAATCTTTCTCAACCCTTCTCTCCTAGTTAAGTGCCTCAGTATGACCGCTTCGAGCATGTGCGTTATGCTTGGTGATCCCAGCAACAATTAGCATTTGGTAACCAAGGTTGCATTGGTTCAGGGTGTGAATGGTAAGTGGGAATGGATGCTAACGCTAGGTTAATTCAAACTTAGTTAGTTAGTTAAAGTTAGTTAATTAGTCTCTTCAACCCTTCACCTCTCAGCATAGGAGATAAAACATAAAAGACCATAAAAATCATATACCTCAAACTTACTTAACCATACACCATGACAAATACAAGTAAGTTTGGGAAGATATCGAATAATTAACCTTAAGTGTTCCATGAGGCATGTAGGCACTTAGTCTGCAGAGTTCAACCGGATCGTCCGTGTTACGCTCGTATTCATATGGTTGAGTGTAGGGGTACCTCGCCACTCATCAACGTTGATTTGAGAAATCCTCAAACCTTATTAATCCCGTAGTGCTCAACTTAGTTGTGGGGGAGGAGGGGTCCATTATGCATACATCTAAATATTTGCACCAAAATTTGCTAATGCTTAGAGGACATTATAAAGGATAAGTATAAGAGAATAATCAGAATATTATAACTAACCAACCAAATTTGAGTGAAAGAACTTAATTAATTCTCCTTCCTAACCATATCAATCATTCAAGGGTATAATAAATGAGGAAATTATAATTGTGGAAGGTTATAATAATTAGAAATATAACACTTAGGGGTTTCTTTTTGAAATTTTTCTAACTTTGCAATCATGATAAGATAAGAACTTGATCAAACCAAGATTACAAGAAGGATCATGAACCATTAAGAACCAATTTGAACACTTTGGTAATCCTAAACTCTTGATGATTACAAATGGCCCCAAAGAGACCAGTAGTTGAAGGACCTTCACAACCAAATGGTAAAAGACCAAGAGACCATGGAAAAGGCTAAGCAGGAGAATAGACACCACAAACTAAACTTGTTGAGCAGGGGGCTTAATTATTTAGCATTCATCAACAAACTCCTACCACCAAACAATTAGCACAAGTACAGGAAGAAGAACCACCAACACCTAAACAAGGATAACATCTCATGCTACCTACTAATTTTGTATAGACCATTCAAGAAAAGTCCCTCATGTCCATGATAATCATGGAATTAAATTTTGATCCATTCATGGAGTTTGCTCCATAAGCTGCAAGAATGCAACTCCAGGCATCTCCACTATGGCCAACATTGTCTAGTAATGTAAAATGGTACCTAAAAGAGGTTTATCAATTTTGGAAAAATAAATAGGATGATGCAATAGTAAATATAGAAGAAGTATTTGTTCCATACTCTGTTGAGGCAATTGTTAGGTCCTTAAATATTTCAAATGAGGGAGACAATGTGGCACATATCTCCACAAGGTTAGACATAGATGCTAAGAAATTATGGCTACAAAGGGCCTATGGCAAAGAAGACAAAGATTATAGTGAAATAACTATTTAAGAAAAGATTTATTTTAAGATTGGGACTTACCACCTATCCCAACCAAGAGGCTTAACAGAATATCCACATACGTAGCTAGAGGAAGTATGATATTGATGGGCAAGTTGAATCCCAACCTCGCACATCTAATCCTCTTGGAGATTGAAAGATGGTTCAAGGAGAAGAAGGTAGAGAAACCAACACTACCATTTTGTTGCCTAATAAGAAAGATCTATAAACAAGCATGGATTCTGGGGTACACTAACGATGTCCCAAGGAAAGCCTAGAGTGTCTCTTATGTAGAGATGTCAAAAGTAATGCCACCAAAGAAATATCAACTAGAGAACCCAGTGGACACTAAGGGAGCTTCATGTTCCACCCTTGCTGATAACATTTTAGCTACCAGCCAATAACAACAAGTAGAACCAAATAGTCAAACACCTATTGGAGATAGACCAAAACAACAAGCTTCACCACCTCCACATGACTACCGATCATCAATGAGCCATCTGCATCAAGTCGCAAATACAATTAGTTGGGAAGCAAGGGAGGGCCCTAATCTTTACAAAGTTAGAGAAAGCTTTGTGAAGCCCACAATTTCAATAGACCCTGCAAGTGGGCAGGTATCATTACAAGCAAGAGGAGAGGAAGACTAGTTATAATAAATTTTACAAAACACTACATCATTCCAAGTCATGCTAGAAACTGGTAAGGAGCTACATTTGTGGTTATGCAGCACCAAGATGTAGCAGGAGTAGCTAAAGTAATCATTGATCATATCAAAGAGTCCTTTAATATTCTTGTTGTGACACTAGCTAATATCTCTAGATCTAAAAATGTCCAAATGCTAGTTGAAACCTCAATGAATCCTACTACACATGAAGATATCCTAGATAGACTGTTGCAAATTGGCCAAGTCGTACAAAATCTATTTGATATTTTTAGTGATATCACTATAGTGCAATTTAACTTGATAGCCACATAAGGGAAGTTGGTGATGGATAAAATGAGGGAACAATAGGCCAAGAATGAAGTTCATAGATTGCAAGCAAAATTAGCAACTCTAAGATCAGAAGTTAGAGATCCTACATGATTTGTTACCCTAGACTAGATTGAATAATTCAGAACTAATTAGGTGAGGTAGTTGATTGTCCACAATACACATGTGGAGATGGAAAGAGAGAAGGTGATGTGGAATGCCTCAGTCACTGAAGCACAAACATACACACATGCCAAAGCTCTCATACCCTTCTAAGAGAAGAATAAAATCTTGCTACTAACAACACAAGGTTGAAAGCTATAGAAAAGTAGAAAAATATTCTCAAGGAAACTATTCATCAATTATGAGAATAATTAATTAGAGTCAAACAAGACATGAGCAAATTGACCTGAGAAAATAGGACCCCATCAATGAAAAAAGTTCATGTAATCTAACAAAAGTCAGGCATTGAAATAAGCGCATGGCAAAATGAGGCTAATAAACATGAGAATCTCAATAAGCATTTCAGGGACCAAGTGGGCATGTACAAGAAAAAAAATGAGAAGGAAATCTAGATGGCAAAGGCCAAGATCAATTCCATCACTACCTAAACTCCAAATTGGCAATCCATCTTGGATAATTTAGCCCAAGTCCACTAGGCCAAGATCAAAAATAAAGACGTGCAAATTGAGAACCTAATAGAATACATGGGATTAGTAAATCTTCGATATGTCAACTTAGGCATGTTAATATAAGGATGACCTCAAAATGAGCTTAAGAAACAAGTAGCAGTAGTGTACATAATGTATAACAAAGAGTTTATTGATAGAAAGGATGCATTGCAAAAATTACATGTGGCAAAGTTTGAGGTCAAAATTGTAAAAGCTAGCTACCAAGGATAGAAGGATGTAGCAATAAACTTGGCATGCAAAATGTCTAGCTACTAAGAACTTAAAAATGTAGGTAGAGCTTTTGAGGAAGAATAGCAATAGTTTGTGGTGTGGTGTGTGAAAGAAAATAAAATGTACTACAATGCCCGTGGGATGTACCGACTCCATCAAACATTGCCTAATCAACATGGATGGTACATGATCCAAGGACAGATGAAGAAAAACTTCAAGTGCTCTTGAGCATTATCAATTTCAAAAGCTTGATCAAAAAGGGAAGAAGCTAATGGAAGAGCCTCCACTGCTTGGAACATAAAACTACATCAAGTTACTTCAAATTTTTTTTTTGTTTTAATTATCTTGTCAGTTGTCAACTATGTCATTTTGTAAAAGCACAAATGTGGCATTAAAAGTTATGTAAATAGTCAAGTCNATTGGATCACTAGATAACTATACCTAATGTTCAAAACTAGTCATACCCATTTTGCTTACTAATAACATGTAAACGAAAGTGCTTAAAATGTAAATGATTAACTAGGAAAACAAAAAATTATTCTAAGTAAAGCATAAAGAAAACTAAGGAATGCTGCAATAAATAGAAACAACTTCAATCTTTATTACCACACATCAACTAGGTCCAAGTATAATTTACTCGAATAAAGATGTCGATCAACTACTTAACACCACATTGCAGACATTCACTCTATTGCTAAAACTTTGAAAAAAAAAACTACAAGAATATGTCTAAGGGTTGGAATCAAAATTTGTTGTTTGTGTGCCTAGGTTTTGATATTTATAGGGCTACATGAGTCCCAAGACATTGCATCAATGATGAAGTAGGATGAGCTATGATATCATTGATATGATATCACATTGGTGAAAAAATTGGTTTTATCATATCTCCACAGCTGACTGGAAACTCATCCTCGAGTTAAAATAGAATGAGGATAGAGTCCCTTACAAAATTGGGAGGTAGATTTAACTTAACATGACTTGACTATTTACATAACTTTTAATGCCACATTTGTGCTTTTACAAAATGACATAGTTGACAACTGANTAGACTAGGACTAGATATCCATCGTTGTAGGCTAAGATAGATTTGTGCTTTCATAGTTAACTAGACTTACATTTTAATCTCATTTCAATCATGTTTACAATTAGGAGTATTAAGAACCCTACAACATTAACCAATCATGTACCTCACTAAGAGTTAAACCATACATTTGAACTTCACTAACTCAAAGTGGGAAGACAATGATCATGAACTTAACATTAATTACTAGCATAATTACATTGTCCATCCACTGATTATGATCCAATTACACCCAAACACTTGTGACTTGTATGGTAGAGCATTAGGATACCTCCATCACTCATCAACTAGGATAAATAAGTAAACAAAACTATCTAATATTATTGCTAATTTAGAGAAATAGCCAAAATAGATAATTTAAACATATTTAGAATGTCATTATTATAATTTTCATGACAAGCTTTTTTCCAGAAAGTTCCTCCCCTCCTTTATAAGTCTACTCAAAGCTTTATATAGTAGCTTTGGGCAATTACAACAATTCCAAAATTATGGCTCAATTAATTTTACATTTTACTCATAGATTTATAAATTGTTGGATGGTTACTCAACCTCCTAATAAGCCTTTTTTATTTTTTGAATCTAGAACCCTTATATTGGTAACTACTATGGTATTCTTCCATGATTGAGAAAAAAATTTATGGCTTGATTCAACTCATCTAGCTTTGTATTGTCAAGCTTATTAATAATCTCCTCTACTCTTACTTTATTAGCACCTAATTTAGTTAACAAATTCGTTAGCTCATTCAATTCAACTCCTATGATTGAACAAATCTATTCTAGTTCCATCTTCTTCTAATTAATGTTTTCATTATTCTTGCAACTACCACCATCACATTATGTAAAAAATATTTCTTGTATGACAAAAATGCTTCCTTTTTTTTGTAGCTATTCTAACCAAACTTTGTACTTTGTGATCCATTTGGGCAAAAAATGGCTTGGTTTTTCTTAGCCTCTTCTATTTCAACTTGAGTTTTCTACATCCATTCTCTTTGATAACCAAACTCAACAATTAATTTCTAAAAATTGGACTACAACAAATAAGAATGATTTTGAGCTTTGGCCTTCTTGGCTTATTCTAATTCTAAGCTCACAACAGGAAACTTGTCTTCTAATTGTGTCATAGTATGCTCTTTGTTTTCAAGTAGTGACTTCTTAATTATGATTGTAGCTTTAATTTGTTAATTTACATCATTGAAGTCTTTTACTTCTTTTCCTAATCTAGCTATTTCCTATTCATTTTGCATTAAGAATTTTTTAAGCTTGGCTATTCAACTATTACCTACTTATCCCATGTCTCTAATTAAAATAGCTATGATCTCTGACATATCCTAATGGGACATTACCAGCTTTTTAACTTGATAAGCAGTGTATGGGACATTTTGATGAGTTTACGAGGTTTTGGGGTCTATGGGAACTTGTTGGGAGGCATCTAAAGGCTCCTAGCATCAAAACAAGCACTTTTATTTTTGGCACCTTCAGAAAAGATGACTCCCTAGAAAGATAGATGTCTTTCCAAAGATGTCTTCCCAAAGCTATTGTCCCTAAAGATTAGACATCTACGAAACAGTAGATGTCTCTCCCGAAAGTAGGGCTTTCAGAGTAGATGTCTNTAAAGGCTCCTAGCATCAAAACAAGCACTTTTATTTTTGGCACCTTTAGAAAAGATGACTCCCTAGAAAGATAGATGTCTTTCCAAAGCTATTGTCCCTAAAGATTAGACATCTACCAAACAGTAGATGTCTCTCCCGAAAGTAGGGCTTTCAGAGTAGATGTCTCAGTAAAGCCAAAGATGACCTAGACGCATGGGGAAACTTTCAAAAATGTTGTTCCAATTCAAGAAACAGCCAAAGCAAGATGGAAACAACTGGGGAGAAGGTAAGAAGACTTGGGAAACATCTAAAGAACCTATAGTTGACTTGAGAAAATGTTTCTAGGGTTTTTACCTTCTAGTTGCTTATAAATATTGATGTAATTCATCATTGTTAATGCTGCAATGCGAAGTAATATAGTGGCAAGGACTGTAGTGTGAAGTGTTGCAGTGCCAAGGGCCAAAGTGCAAACACCGAAGGCCAAACATCCCAATAGAGGAAAAGAGAGAGAGATCTTGAGGGAAGAGAGCTTGCATAAGAAGAGAGCTTGTGCAAGGGAGAAGAGCTTGTGCAAGAAGATAGCTTGTACAAGGAAGTTAAGTGAGAGGCAAAAAAGAGAACTTGAGAAAGGTTAGAAGAAACTCTTATAAGTCTCATGTCTTGAGCTTGGGCTAAATTGTGAGCAATTGAGGATTAAGAGAAGACAAGTGTGGCCTCTAAGATCCTTGGAAGAGTTGTGAGTTGAGCTTGGCTCCTCATCTTTGATGTATTTTCTATGTATTTTGAGAATTATATTAATATAAGGGAGATTTTCTCCTTTCTATTGTGTTATTATTATTTTCTAAGCTAGATTTGCTTGGAAGTTGTGGATTGGATGCTATTGGGGTCTATCAAGGTGCCCCCTTACAGCAGATTGCTATTGGAGTGAAGGTTTAGAGGTTTCCACACTTCTCTGTTAAAGCTTAGTGTTTTCTTTAAATGAAAGGAACATTATTGTGGATATTTGTATATTTGCTTTTGATATCATTCTTGTTTCTTTAGGTATGGATCTAAAGATTAAGACATATCAAGTGCTTAGATAGGAGCTTCAAGAGTTTAAGGACTCCTTTAAAGCTTTTGTAATTGAAATGCAAGAAGTTCTTCCCAAAGTAAAGGTCCACAAGCACCAATATTTTGTAGAAACTTTAGAAAGGGATATGGAGAAATTCAAGACTAACATGGAAAATATTTTGAAGAGATTTGATGGAATATCTTCTAGCCATCAAGAAGAAAAGGGAGATGAATGGTTTGATGAAGTAGAGATCAATGAGAAAAGAAGTTTTCATGTATCTCTTATTGAGCGAAGTAGTGCTCAATAGGTTTCAAGGGAGGGAACCAAGAGCTTCATCAATGGGATCAAGAGATCTTCAAAGTCCAATATTGTGTATGCTACTAATCAAGGAGAGTTCCTACCTTATAGGTCATGGGAAGTGCAAACACTAAAGGCCAAACATCCCAATATAGGGCAAGGGAGAGAACTTGCATAAGAAGAGAGCTTATGCAAGGGAGAAGAGCTTGTGCAAGGAAGTTGAGTGAGAGGCAACGAAGAGCACTTAAGAGAGATTAGGAAAATCTCTTATAAGTGTCTTGTCTTGAGCTTGGGCTANATGAGACACCTTTTAATCAATAGATAAGTCAAACCCTTGCAATCTTATTTCATAGTCTTAGAGAGAAGTCACTGAGTGCCTACAATGTGAATTTGATTCAGTTGTACAGTGTCTTATTCAAGTGGCATTGTACTTAGACACATTCCATGAATGGTAATAAAATCAAGATTGATTCACATTCATTGTAGCACATTAAATTAGATCATATTTACTTTCCATGCAATTTATTCTTCATGTACCTAGTTAATATGTACATTTTCACACATATTAATCAATTGGTAGAATGAGTGCAACTAGTTTTGAGCGTAAACACATATTCACTTGGTAATCCCAGTAGTGTTCTTGTATGGTTTGCCTAGTAGTGTANTTCTAAGCTAGATCTACTTGGAAGTTGTGGATTAGGTCCTATTGGGCTCCATCAAGGTGCACACCCCTTACAACAATTAACAACAATAAGATAAAGTCTAAACTAGCCTAAGGACGATGAGTGTCTATTCCCAGCTTGCCTTACATGTCCTAAACCCACATATCCATCCACTACTAGGATTACCAAGTGTTACACTACTAGGCAAACCATACAAGAACACTACTGGGATTACCAAGTGAATATGTGTTTACGCTCGAAACTAGCTGCACTCATTCTACCAATTGATTAATATGTGTGAAAATGTACATATTAACTAGGTACATGAAGAATAAATTACATGGAAAGTAAATATGATCTAATTCAATGTGCTACAATGAATGTGAATCAATCTTGATTTTATTACCATTCATGGAATGTGTCTAAGTACAATGCCACTTGAATAAGACACTGTACAACTGAATCAAATTCACATTGTAGGCACTCAGTGACTTCTCTCTAAGACTATGAAATAAGATTGCAAGGGTTTGACTTATCTATTGATTAAAAGGTGTCTCATATGTGATAAGTGCTTACATATTTATAGGCAAAAATAGACGTTGCATCTATGCATATGGATCAACGCATCAAAACATGCGTCAATGGGTACACGTCAACGAGTACACATTGATAGGAATGCATCAATGAGAATGCATCGATGCATACCTATCAACATAGCTAAGTTAAAGAAAATGCAATGTAGCGGCAACTGAGATGCACTGACAAGGATTCTATAATGCAAATGCGATGTAGTATTAATGATATAGCATCTACGATATCTTAGCCAACTGATGATTCATCAAAACTCTAGTTAGAGGGTCATCTACCTTATAAGGAAAGATAATGCTCGTTGTAGTTTCTAGCTTTGTTTAGAGCTTCTAGCAAGGAATGATTCTTCCTTCTTTCTCTTTTACCTTAAAGGACGAAGCTACTCACTTCATCAAATAGCTTAAGAAGAAATCCAAAGTTATCAACACTAAGGATAAGCTTTCATATTTCTTTTATTGTTGTTATTGCAGCTCTTGTAACTTTTATTGTTCAAGTAACTCTTGTTGCTATTGTTTAAAAAATTCTTATTATTGTTGCTACTATTGTTTCTTAAGAAGCTCTTGTTGCTACTTTTCATTATTGACTTTTATTCTTTCAATCCTTATTTTTTTGGCTGCTTTCACCCTTGCATATTCAACATTGTTGAGAGGGAACCTCTCATTAGACATGGACTCTTTAGGATCTTTTAGCTTGCATGAAAAGTAGTTCTTCTCTATTAGAGCTAAATATTCTTCAGGAAAATCTCTAGCCAAGGGATGATCCCTACTTTTTATCCATCTATAAACTTCTATGACTAGTCGATCATAGGTGGAGGTAGAAAGCTTCATAGACAAGCTTCTCCTTAACTATTCTAGTGCTTCATCCTTGGCTTGATTAACCTCTTTATCTGTAGCTCTTTAATACATTATATTTGTTTCATCAAGGTGATGTATTTTCCAAGTCTTTGTAGCTAAATATGTCCTTTTTGGAGTGATAGGAAAATCACTCTATTCTTTATATCTCTTAGCTATAACTTTCAAATGTCCTACATTATTGAATTTCTAGAAACCAAATTTTAAAGGGAAAATTTTTGTGGTTATAGTCATGCCTTAAGGTGCTTTTTCAAATTTTTATTTCCACTTTCAAAGTTGCTAAATGTGGAGCTATGAACCTCGAAAGCTTAAATGCCTATCCTTCAAATCTTGCTATGAAAATATAGGTATAATGGGCATGTAGAAAAAAAGCTCCATGGCATTTGTTCCTAATCTCATTTATGATTTATTGGTCTATTCATAGTAAGAAAGCTCCTAATATGAACTTAAATAAATAGGTATATACACAGTTCATTATTAATTCTAAGGCTTGGACATCAAAGTAGTCCTTTTGATAAATGATTGAGAAGAAATCATAGCAAGGGTCTTTAGGCCAAGCTCTAGGTTTTGATGCATATATAGTAAAAATTGTAGCTATCCTTTCAAGCTCTAGAATCTTACTTAGTAAATAATCTATAAAAAATGAGCCTAGATTTAACTAAGCTCTTTATTCATGAGTCTCTGCTAAGCTCCACTATACTATATCATTCATATATTATACTAGAGAGAAATTCTTTTTATTCTCTAAAGCTACCTAGGCCTAAACATGATAATCCACAACAAGATTAATTTCACATATTGAACAGAATTTCAAAGCTGAAATAAAAATTCTACGATAAAACTTGAGCTTTGTTGCCTTCAGAATAGTGTTCTAATATATCTAGGTTTTAGCAAGTGATATTGGTGAGAGCTTGAAGACATTCCCTATTTTTGGGTATGTCCAAAACATGCCACTAAGCACATTCTCATTGTATCGTTGAGCTTCTACATTTTTTATATTAGATTCAATGAGGCCATAAATATATCATATGCTTTCCTGATACTAATGTTGATGAAAAACTTTGTCTCACTCGCAGGTCATAGAGAAAAATTTCAAAAACTCCCCCACATGATTTGTGAAAAATGATGCTAAGTGTTACGGGGGGGGGGGGGGGGGGGGGGGGGGGGGGGGGGTTGTATATATAGTTGGGCGGGACGCAATATCGCGTATGATACATCGCGTAAGTGATATCGCAGCCTAACGATGTTTAGGCCCGAGGGAAAATACCGAATTTTTAGGGTTTTTCGAAAGTTAATAATGGGAATCAAGGACATGTGGCAGGTGTTTAAGGGTTCTAGGATAATTAAATTAGTTTGAAAGGCACAAAGAATTATGATGGTGTGGAATTCATCAATAAGGACCTCGGATGGTAGAGAAAAAGGCTATGTGGTGGTTCATAGGAACATTGAATCGGAGGGATAGTAATAAGGGAAAGAAAATCATTGGCAATATGCTAAGGGTAATAAATGGTGTGTGGAAGATGGGTCACAAGTGTAAATTACAAAAATTATGCAAGTGGATCCTCCCCAAAGTAGGTTCCAACCTTTAATGCCCTTATGTAACCACACTTAAAAGTGTCCATGGGCACTCAAAGGGTTAAATGTAATCCACACTGATTCCACAAAACACACACATGTAAATATCACCAAAATGAGGTAAGAATTCTATGCTATACAAGACACGAGCTACAATTACATGAATAGCAAAGTGAGATAGACTACAAAAGAGATTGTAGAGATTGGGACATGAGGTAATTGACCCACGGCACAGTGAATCCTATGTGTAAAGCATGATTAAGGTGTTATTGACTCGTCGTTCTAAGATCAGGACCAAGTCCATTCCTCTAATCAGTGACACCACATTGGTTCATCCCATGATGAGTGACTACGAGAGTACCAGAGCAACAAGGCATACGATCACTTGGCATTTGGTTCAAGGAAGGAGTGATTTTTGCTTTGTGGCACTTTGTTTTTTTTTTTTATTGCTGAATCCAAAGAAGCCGTCAACCTTCAAGCATGGGTGCATGTCTTTCCAGTGGGACGTCCTAGAACAACATTTGATTTTTGAGTGCCCTTTTGATTACTCTTACTCCCATTTTTCATTAGATCTATAAGGATCTTAGTACAACCA
>MNCI01007686.1:70975-92151 GCA_015680685.1 Gnetum montanum | reverse complement strand
TTCTAAGGCCATGTCGAAGGGTTCATGTTATGCTTGTTTCCACTCTTGGATTTGGTTTCTCAAGGCCGACACTCTTGCGTAGGTTTGATATCTTTCATTAAAGACTTCTACCATTGTTGGCTAACGTTGTATTGAATTTAGTTTTAACGATCTATACCATACTTTTGCTTGGCCAACGAGTGTCATGGGAAAGAGCTTGAGTTTTTGCCAACCGTTATCAATGTTGTTCCATGTATAGGCATCGTAGAAGGCTTGTAAATGTTGTTGCGGATCTAAGTCATAGCCTCCTGAAAAATTAGGGAAGTTATTTAAATCGAGCATGGGTAGATGACTCTCTTTACGATGCCTATGGGAGATTTGAATAGCCTCTTGTATTTGTGTTAAGCTTGTAGTGGCTAGTGGGGGTTCATTGTCATCACGTAAGTTATGCTTTTGTGCATTGGGACGATGTTGCCTTCGTTTATGTTTATAAGAAACCCCCACCTCGGGTTGTGTACTCCAATCTTCGTTGTCATATAATTCGTTGGTTCTCCAATGAATTTCCTCACTAGGTGTGGCATTATTATAGTCTTGTAGGAGAGCCATGGTTGTGAGATTGTGTGTGAATTTGTATGTGACTTTTTATAATTATTTCTTTCTAAAAGATATATCATTAATTTCTATACAACGACCTTGTATGATATAACTAATCTAAATAATTAGCACCGTCCCCGGCAATGGCGCCAATGATGAGTGGCGAGGTACCCCTACACTCAACCATACGAATACGAGTGTCTTACGTGCGATTCGGTCGAACTCCAAGGACTAAGTGCTTACGCGCCCTAATGGAACACTTAAGGTTAATCAATCGTTGTCTTCTCATGCTTACTTAACCATAGAACCGTGACAACACAAGTAAGTCTGGGAAGACAACGATTGATTAACCTTAAGTGTTCCATTAGGGCGCATAAGCACGTAGTCCTTGGAGTTCGACCGGATTGCGCGTGAGACGCTCGTATTTGTATGGTTGAGTGTAGGGGTACCTCACCACTCATCAGATATAAAACACATAAAAGCCATAAAAATCATGTCTCAAACTTACTTAACCATACAACCGTGACATACAAGTAAGTTTGGGAAGACAACGATTAACCAACCTGTTATCGTTTCACAGAGGCGCATAGGCACTTAGTCATTGGAATTCGACCGAATCGTGCGTGAAACGCTCGTATTCGTATGGTTGAGCATAGGGGTACCTCGTTGCTCATCATTAATTTTGGTCAATTAAGAAAATCATTAAAATACACAAGCATGACCCCTTTGAGCATACATGTGACACTTGGTAGCTCAAAAATGATTAGCGTTTGATAGCCCAGTAGTGTTGCACAAAGTTTAGGATGTGTTCGGGAAGTGGGAATGGTTACTTGTGTTAGGCCAGATTAGATTATAGTTTATTTAGCAATTAATTGCTCTTACTTTTATTCTTGTTCTAGGTGAGTAATTTCATAAAAACACAAATAATGAAAATCTTATGCCTCAGTCACACTTAACCATACAATTGCATTCCACAAGTGGGACTGAGAAGACAACGAATGAACAACATGCACACATTGTTTAGCTCTAGTGTACTTAGTAATTATAGTCTGCGGAATTCGACCGGATCACACGTGAACGCTTGTGATTTGTATGGTTGGGCGTAGGGGTACCTTGCTCATTAGCAAGCTCGTCTTAAAGCCAATTAAGAAGTAATTAATTATCTAGCAGTACACTTGGGTATCTTACAGAATTGAATTTGGCTCAAAATCCAGCTTTTTATATCAATTTCCTAAAACTCGAACCAATGAGCTTATATGTTTAACTACTAAATACCTTCCAAGCTTTTAAATACTTAAAATTTCCATTATTAAGAATCATTATGAGAACCTTACTTCTTTAAAGCATATTTGCAGATAACTTACCTTTGTAAACTTTGTTCTTCATCTAAGGTTTTTCATTTTGTGCAGAGGACATTCTAAAAAAATAAAGTTATGAGCTAAAATCCATAAAATTCCTTTGTCATCTTGTTGAGAATACCACATTACTTGTTTAATTACAAACTTTCTATCGTTCTTGGGAGTCTCTTCCCAAATAAACTTAATACTTGTAATGTTACTTTTCCATGAAATGATATTGTTGTGACGGCAAGCGTGCAGTACAAATACGGTAGCTTTACAATTAAAACTGTAAAGCTTTTTCATAAAAACCATATGCCTATGGATTATCCCACAGGGATGGACCACATCGTACGCAAAATCCAGATTCTTCCTGGATTCCATTTAAAATACATGCTATAAAAATAGGGTAACATTCATCCTAAAGCCCGCCAATGGCCATGCTCTTTTTGGCGGACTGTCAAGAAGTTATAAATCAGGGTTTAACTGGAACGATAAACACAGTAGAATGGCAACTCAAGCTTGTTTCTGATATTTTCTCCTCTGTTATCTCAAGAAAATTGTTGAATTCTTGTTGAGCTAGCGTACGATACAAGGCTATTGCAGTTTCAGAGAGGCTTCGCAGTGGTTTTGGAGATCTTAGTTTGGTGGGTTTGATCAAAAATGGGTGACATATTTGAGGATGAAGTACCCACTGTCACCATGCAAGAGTTCATCGACGGTGTTGAAGCTCAAGAACTGGTACATTTTTTTGTTTGAAGAAAACCTCTGATGGTCTTTTTGTTCCGTTTTTATTATCTTCTGTGCGTGCTTGATATCGCTTTATGGATCTCAGTCAATCGTACAGGACCGAATGATTTCTCCTAAATTAGAGGATTCTGTCCTTTGCCTACCTTGTGCGGTAAAATGTATTCAGAAGCTGAACATCTGTTACTGTTCTGATTAGGTCTTTTGACGAAAAGTTGAATCAGGTTTTGGTACTGAAGGAATGCACTGATAATTTTTTATGGTCAGAGCAAAGGAATCAGTGGCTGGTAATTTGCTTGACATTTTATGATTTTCAGGAAGCTGATTTGGTATTGGGAGGGGATGAAGGAAAGGAGTGCACATACCCAAAAGGCTATATGACCAGACAAGCAATTTTCTCATGTCTTACATGTGCGCCTGCTGGGAATGCTGGTGTTTGCACTGCATGCTCATTGACTTGCCATGATGGTCACGAGGTAGGCTATTTGTCCTTTTTTAAACCTTTAACATGGAAAACTGGATCTATTGTGTCGGGACACAAGTGGAAAACCGTTGAAACTTCTATTTGTTTGAATACATTTTTCACAATTAAGGACCGTGAACAATAATAGAAGCAGAAGTGTACTTATTCTAAAAATCTTTAGAAAAAACAAAATTTGAAATAACCATTAACTGTAATGCTATTTATTCTCTCTCTAACCCTTGAGAAATCAATTGCAACTGATGATGGATTTAGCATAATTCAAAGTCTTGCAAAGAAAAAAATAGGCAAGCTGTGGGTGATACGATTACATAAAATTCTTTATGCTATAATTATGGAAATAATAGATTTTTTTTCTTTGTATTTCTGTAGTTGATAGGAAACTCAAGAGACCTAATTATTCAAGGAAACAACTTCTATGGTGAAGGAGAGGAGTCAGGTTGTGCATCTCTGTTCCATGTTCTCCAAAGTTGAGACAGTATGTGAACCTCTTGGCTTGTATTGCTTATACTCTTGGTTTTTTGTTGTGCTAACTCTAGGATCCCTGCTATCATTTGGAGTGAGGTAAGGTGCTCATCTGTAAGTCCTAAGACCTAGGTTTGAGCCTGGGCCTAGCCAGCGGTAAGTGGCTAGGTTTTTGCTCATCAGTTAACCCTCCTGGAACACTGCTTAGGAGGATGAGCAAATCCACTAATTACCTAATCACTTGCTAATGTTTAATGTACTTTTTAACAAGAATTTAAAATCAGTTGGATTTATAACTTTGCTTAGATTGGTACGCATTGTCATTACTTTATTGCTTTCTATTTAGAATCAAATATGACAGATTTCATTTTTGTCTTATAGCTACTTGTGTTTAGATGCTATTCATGATATTTTGGTCTTTAACTGATATTCAACTAATAATTTTTTGTTTGCCATTCAGAAATTGCAATATCAAATGAATGTTCTTTTAATGATAAAATAATAGGGAACTAAGTAATGTGGCAACGCCTGCTCAAGTGCAGCACATAGCTAGAGATATTGAGATATGGAAGAATCTCAACAACTATGACCATATGTTCCTGCTAGCACATACAGTGAGATGTAGCTTTTTGGTACCCTAACAAGTTGTATTCAGATATGAGATGCTTGTAAAGGGTGGCTGAAAATTCATCCCAAACATATCTATTTTGTATGGATGTAATGAAAGACTTCAGATCAGTGTTAGTTTCAAAACTATCACAGGTGCTATACTGCAGGGTTGACTTTACAACCTGTATTTTGTCAAATCAGTGGGCTGAACAACCAAAATACAATGCTTGTGATGGTTTACCGATTTATAAATTTCATGTATCTAAAATAAATAGCTGACCCGTTTTGTTGGGACAAGGCTAGGATGATGATGATGTATCTAAAATAATTATTAGTTTCCCTTGTGTTAGGTCAGGAGTGTTAAAATGGGCTATAATTGGTTACTGATAAGTGGAATATCTTTATTCTAGCAAGTCTTGACTATAAAGCGACTTATCAACCTTATTACCTGGAATCAGCATAAAAATACGTATTCAAGATGGTAAAAATCAAGGTAATTGGCTGTAAAATTATAATCACATCTCAACCAAGAAAATGTCCTACTTCATGTGACTGAGGTTGAAAAGAGATTATCTTTTATCTGCATAAGGATAAACATAGTGTTTACTTGAGATGATCTAAGAAAAAATTGCTTGCAACCAAATTATGCTATGATTTTGATCATGAAAATGATATCTTACAAAGGCTGGATAGGTGTATTTTTAAGCTCTTAATATGGAGTTTATGTACATTTTTTATTCCTTTTTATTCTTATAGAATCTCTAAGTAGATTATTTTGTAGTTTTGTTAAAAATGATTTGCATGTGTTTGACATTCTGATATTGATTTTTTTTTTTTTGTTAAAACATAGATTATTGAATTATGGACAAGAAGACAATTTAGATGCGACTGTGGGAATTCAAAGTTTGGTGGGATCCTTTGTAAATTAATTCCAGAAAAGGATCCTGAAAATACCAGTAATGCTTACAATCAGAATTACAAGGGACTGTACTGTACCTGTCATCGACCTTTTCCTGACCCTGATGGTGAAGACCAAGGGGAGATGATTCAGTGCTGCATCTGTGAGGATTGGTTTCATGAAAATCACCTTGGCCTTTCACCAACAGAACATGTAATGCTTGCATCACTGACAAATCAGCTATTTCCCTGTTTCTTTGTTTAGAACTATCAGAGTCCTTGATTGCTTTTATGTTTGTTCCTGACTTATTCCTCAGATACCGAGAGATGATGAAGGAGAACCTATTTATGAAGATTTTGTTTGTCAAACATGTGCTGTTAAGTGCTCTTTTTTGGCTCTCTATGAAGAGTGTTTGCTTGAACCTTCAGTTGCACGTGAAAGTGCTTCAATTGCTGAAGGCACTAAAGAAACTGAAGATTGTTCTATGAAGATCATGGAGAATGGTCGCAAAGCAATCAGTCCATCAGGTGACTTATTTTCGATGATTCTATCTATTTTATTGTTACCGATGATGATTAATTTTAAGAAATCAATATATTGGTATAATTTGTTTCAATTATTGCTGATGTCACATCCAACAGAGGAAACAGTAAATGTAGGTGATGGAAGCATTAAGGGTGATTGCAAATCTTCAAACATGATAATAGATGCAGTGAAGCCCTGTTATCATACAGATTCTGTTTCTGATAAAGTCTCAAAATCTACTGTAAATTGTGTTACAGCTGTTGAGTCTTCAAATTGTTCTTTGCCTTTGCATTTGGCTCCATGTGATGCCGCAAAGTGCAAGGGAGAACAAGAAGCATTGGGCATATTTAAAGGCACAAGACATGTCTATTTGCTTACCGAGGAGCAAAGGAAGCCTTTATTTATTGGAAAAGGTTGGAGAGAGCATCTTTGCAGCTGTGAAAAATGCCATGAATTCCTTGTAGCCAAGAAAGTTTCTTTTTTGCTGGATAAAGGTGACACTCTTGAGGAGTATGAGAAGATTGCTAAGCAAAGAAGAGCAGAGAAATTACAAAAACAAGAAGGTGAAGCTTCTGCATTTCTTCAGAATTTAGGGCATATACAACAGATCGAACTCATAAATGGCATCAATGATATGAAAAATGAACTTGAAGCTTTTCTGGTAAGACCCTTATGCAAATGTTTTAAATATTATCTTAAAAAATAAACAGGATAGTATTTGTTCTAATTTTTATTGCATTATTTTTTTTAAAAAAATTGGCAATTAGATTTGCAAAAATGATTTTGATGACAACAATTTAAAAATTTAAGGTGATGCTGTGCTGTGATATGAGTGAGAGATGTTAAAACTTTATAAGTTTACTTGTCTAAAAACAAAATGCTTTCATTGTCTTACTTGATGAATTTGATTTGGTCAAAATCTTTGCACCTTTTGTTTTCAGTCTAGGCCAGCTTCTAAATTGTTTTCTCATCCTCTTTGGTTCCTAGCTTCTCATAAAAGTTATTGAAAGTGTGTTATTGAAAGTGTTAAGTTTAGCTTTGCTCATTGTTTTCTTTGCTAGTTTTTCTTTCTTGTATCTTTCAAAATCCTCTTTTCTCCTAATTTGTTGCCACCCCTTGAAGCACTTCTTCTCTTGAATTTTTCTTTGCTTCATACCAAGTGTCCTTTTTAATGTATGTATTTCTGTTTAAAATCCCAAGGATGTCCTTTCCCATCGTCTAAATACAACTTTTCATTTGACTGTTAACTATCATTCATGTTCAAAACCCCAAGGATTGCCTTTGGATTCCACATTTTATACAAGGCATTCCTCTCCCAAAGTTTCTGTTTGTACAACTCTTTGATAGTCAAATCCATCATCTTAAGTCTATGTTACGTTGTAGGGCTTTCTCCTGGAATGACTTTGCAATACATACAAGTTCTCCAATCTCTTCATCACCATGATGTAGTCTATTTGAGATGAGTTGCTTCTACTCTTGAAAGTTTCTAAGTGCTCAACCATTTTCTTGAAATAGGTATTAGCTGTTGCAATATGATAGGCTTGAGCAGACTAGAGTATAGGCTCCATCATCTCATTTTTCTCTATGATATCAATGCCCTCCATGAACCCTCTCATAATGCACATATCTGTTGAAATCTCCTTCGATAAGAATGCCTTCATAGTTTGGTATTTGTTGCCAAAGCCCATCTAAAAAATCCCAAAAGGTCCTCTTCACATGATCAGCCAAACCAATTAAGGTTCAAAGATATTTAGGATATTAAAAACTTCTTTTTCTGAGACAAAGTTAATGCCCATGATCCTATCACCATTTCAAGTAACTTCTACTAGTTTATCCTTTAGGTGTTGGTCAACCATTATTCGTACTCTATTTCTAAAGTTTTCTGTTCCTCTACAATAACATAGTTTAAATCCTTTATCAATGTTCCTTGCTTTCTTTCCCCTCTCCTTAGTTTCCTCCAAGTAAGCTATGTTGACTCTTCTTGTTTTCATTGAATCCATCATTTTGTTGGTGTTCCCTGTCAATGAGCTGGTGTTCCATGTAGCCATCCTAGCAACACAAACTAATAGTGCCGAAAAACTGAATTCTCATCCTATTTTGTTTGGTAAGAAATGTAGCTAGCAAAACTCTAAATTTATTATTGTGAGCTGCATCTTTTCTAATGATGTAGCTTGCAAACATTGAATTTTGTTATAGCAAGCTCTAAGGTAACTAGAGAGCTAGGTAGCAATGGAGACAAACATTCAATTTTGTAATCACAAGTTACACTTGAAATAGCAATGGTACTATAGTAGATCTCATGACTACAGTAGCATTTCTTTTTTCATTTTTATTGTTTTTTAGACTTGACCTAAATTAGGGGGTATATCATTCAAATTTTGATCTTTTGTAATAATATGCCATTTTGATATTCTCCTCACCATCATTTTAGCCTTATCCCAACTATATGGGGCTGGCTTTATGAGTTATTTTATGTTATTCACTTGTATTAAGAGCTAAATCTTGTACATCTTTCTTCAAGCAAGCAAACCAAGTATATTTTGGTCTAGCTTTTTGTTAGGTCCTTTGACTTTAATAAAGAGACCTGTTCTAACAGGAGTATGTTCTGGTCTTCTTAGCATGTGATCAAACCATCTAAGATGGCTTTTCTTAATCTTCTTTCTATGGAAGCTACTCCAATGCTTTTCCTAATAACAGAGTTGTTGATTCACCATTTAGATATTCTATCTTAACTTATCCATGTAACAGACCAATTAATTATCTCTGTGTTAACATTCTTTTACTTTCAATATATGGAATCTTGTGTTTTGAGTCAGGTGTCTTGTTGATGCCATCTGTGAAGGATACATTTGGATTTTAATTTTCTTACAATTGGCATAGGCCTTTATTGACAAAAGCTAATCCGTGAACTCTTTGAAACATTTCTTTATATTATGAATCTTTTCAAAACATATTAGAAATGCTAGAGATTTCTAGCCATTCTGGCTGTAGATTGACTGCCCAAGGATAGGGGTGCTTGGCAAATTTATAGCTCCTGAAGAGGGGTTGGTGAGGGTATTTGAATATTTTAAATTTACCTAAAGTGTATATGATAGCCAGGCTATCTCTGAGGATTGTTTCCAAACTATGCAATCTTCTCAATTTGAAAATTTTATATCATCATGCTGTAATAGTTCTTTAAATGACATCTATTTCTGGTGCTTTTCTTTCACACATATAAAGCTGCACTAATGCTGATATATATATATATATAAACGTTTAACCTTGAATATCGATATGTAAAGAGGTTGCACAAAAGAAGTGGCCGGCCTTTAATTAGAATCAATAGATCCTCAAGGTCTCTACATAGAGGTAATAAAGTATTTTCGATTTCAAAATCAGCATGAGTTACCTTGAGATTGAATATGGCTCCTGTTTGAAAGAGTCTAATTAGAAGGAAATCTAGCAAATAAATAAGTCTGATGTAGGGACACCTGCCTGCTATTTTAACTTGTGCCTAAGTTAGAATGATAGTAGAAGATATAGAATTAATTTGACAATTATGTGTATTGTATTTTGGGTTTACTACTTAACCACAAGTTCATAACAAGTTTCTCTATAGATCACGCTTTGGTTGGGATAGATTGAACAAAAGAATCACAGGTCACAATAACGTCATAAACTTGTAATGGATGGTGAGTTGGTCATGAGCTGCGCTAATGCTCACGATATTTTTGGAATCTCTTCTGAGTTGGTTGCAATGGCTCAAGAGGTTACAATGAGGTCACGGTTACCCATTGTTGTGGCACCCTGCGTTGCAATGGGTTACAAAAACTGTTTCAGGAATTTTTATTTTCAATGTGAAAAGGTTTTGGAATCTTCATCACCAACCTATGGAGCCGATAATAAACATTTTGGTCAATTGAGTCACGGCTGACACTCCTTGTGCAAGAATAGGCACCTGGAAGAAAATGTGTTCAAACCAATTGCATGAAGGTTAAGGCTTATTGAAGAGTCTTGTGTTCTTGATGTCAGTATCTTGGGTGTTGGGGTCATTGGAGGGGTACTTTAGCTTGTTTGTTTTTGCTAAGCTCCTAGTTTAAAGACAAATGGAATAGTTAGAGGAGACTTGGATTGTGGCTTTACTTAAAATTTAGCCTTGAATCGATAAGAAAGAGTACTCATGAAATTCATGAAGTTGATCCTGAATACATAAGAAAAGTTCATGATGATGATGTTGTTGTGTGTTGGCCTGTTGAAAGTGAGTTATTCATCTGGCCAGCTCCAGCAGTAATCGCAGATCTTTGCTGAAGTATATTTTTCCTATGATCAAATAGACGTAGAATAAAATGCTTGGTTTTTATTTCAAATTGATCAGTATGTTGCAAACATAAAAACATCTTTGGTTCTCGTCACCTTGTCACATTGCCATATGCCAGTAAGGTACCTTTTTGTGTGCTTCATGTTAATTTATTTTGAAAATGGTTTGCTAAAAGCCTCTAAAGTCTGTAAAATGACTTATTAAGAATCAAACTTCCAGCATTAATATTAAAAAATTTTTATCGTCCGATCTTGCCTATTCTTTAGCCATCTTTTTGATCGACTTGGATGTCTTTCAGTTCTCTTTTTGATTCCAGTGCAACTGTAGTCATGGCTAATGATCCCTGAGATAATGGCCTCTGAGGTGACTTTTCTTTAACTATCGAATATTTGCAAAGACTTCTTGTGATACACCATAGGATATCTGGAGCGCAAATATAGCTTTTGTCTACTAAAAATATCTCGGGGTGATATAAATTAACTAAGGATCATGATCAAGGATCTTTTATATAATGACCCAACATAAGAAAAAAAGGTTTAAAAAATACACTGATCAACCTCATGGTGCCGACTCATTGCTAACATCGATTTTCTGCTTTTGAACTTTTCTGGCTTCAAAAGCTTTGACTGCTTAATCCCATTCTATAAGTTACATTCTCATTCCAACCTTTTACTGCCAAGGACCATAATGTCTCCAAAGTATTTCAGTACTCTCAAGTTTAGGTGATAGACTTAGTTTTACCAGGAGCATTGCAACCTATAATGTGTTTTTTATGATCATCTTCCATTATAACTTTTTTAGGAACTGTAATGATTCTTCGTAATGTGTTATATATTTTGTTTTTATTGGTTCACACGTCCTATCACTCTCTTTCTTAATTATTCTTTCTCACTTTCTCAGACATTCTTCATGGCCTGTCGTCTTACCCATGAAGGCAGGGATCCAGCTAAATTGCTTCTCACCATTAACATCAAGGAGATATCTTTATTATAGCTGAAATATTGAATATTTTGACAATAGCATTAACCATTTGTTGTCTTGCATATACAAAGATAACTCATCATCGTTGTTATCACTTTTTGGATAGGGTGCTAAAGATGAGTCTACACCAATAACAGATGCAGATATTAAAGAAATTTTTGAAAACCTAAGGCGAAAGAGGCAGAAACTTGTGTAATGGTATCTTGATACAGAAAAATGTGGTGTTGCTATTTACTGCAGATACAGATGCAATTTGTACAAATAGATGACTTTTGGATAAGTTCATGTTTTCCTAACTTAGCATATAGATTGCCTTTTAATACATGAAATTAGCAAAAAAGAAAGGCTCATGTATGATTTAAATTGACTGTTACCAGTGATGCTATATGGTTTTTAATATATATATTCCCTGGTGAATGCTCTTACCTTTCTAAATCCTTTTCTGGAATTATCTTCCTTTTAAGTGCGTTTTAGCATATTTCATTTTCCCTTTGGTTCCTTGCGTTTACATGAAACAAGATTGAATATTTTCTGGGATTCAGATTTGGATTATGATTCTTTCAACTCTGAAGAAGTAGTTATCAATAAATTGTTTTAACCTGCCTTGATGCTTTGCGCAAAAGAACTGCATATCCTTTTACATGTATGATGATGCAAATGCAGATTTTAGGATTCTGATGGTTGACACTAGGGCAGTTAACGGTCAGGTTAGGTTGATTGTTGAAGATATGTTTGATATTTTAACTGTCCACTATTTTTAACGTTTCTTTCTTCCTCACAATAAGTTCCATCTATTTACAAATCGTATAAAACATATATAACATTCTTTCATTTAGCCCATGTGGAGACATGATTGATATTTTACCTATCCACCCTTTTTAAGATTTCAATGTTAAATTCAACTTTTTGACAAAATAAGTTCTATCTATCTAGTGTGGTAAAACTTACAGCGTTCCTTCTTTCAGCCTAGTTATCTTGTTAACGTATGTTTTGAGGACTTGATGCCATATTTTCTTATCACATGTTTTTATCATATCTTAAGAGGCACATATATCAAAGATATCTTAAACATGTTTTTTAGAATCAAACTTTGGGATATGTAGCTGCAAACCATTTGCCACAAACCATTTACTTTAATAAAGTAATTTATGCCTCGTCAATTCTTAATGCATTATATATTGAACATATAATTTTATTTCTTTAACAAGGATTATAAATATAGGTTATTCTTCGTATTGAACGTTTTCCTTTGTAATGTGGAAATGTGTCATATCTTTTATACTATTAAGGTAAGTTCTTATTATAATAATATTATGTTTATACACATTTTTAATTCATTACGTCATTTTTGATATAATTTATGTATTCTTACTATAAAATATGGTATTTAATGTATCTTGCTTTTAGCTATTAGCAAGTAGTAATTTTATTACACTACTAGTTAGTTTGCCGAAAATGATTGCGGTACAGGCCAAAGGATATTCATTTGAGTCATATTTAAGGTATTGTTATATTTCTTTATAATTCTTTTATTTGTGTTTTGATATGATAAAAAGTTGTAAAATGAGTCATTGTTATATTCGTCCACAAGTCTTTTATTTGGGTTTTGATGCACTCCTATAAAGAGTTGGAACAATGAGGTGTTAGCTTAGTGATAACACTATTAATTTGGAAGTAATGCAAATAACATGGTAAAGAATAAAAATAAAAAGGCAAAATGAGGAAAATATAGAGCTCTTAGATTTATGTTGAATGAGAGTTTTTAAAGCTTTTATTTCTTTTTTTTTTCTAATATACCCAAGGATCATGTGGTTAGAAATTCAATTAAATAATTCTTTACTTTAATTATTTTGTATTAATTCTTATCACTTGATAATTTTTTATAAACATCAATTGCAAATTTTTACATAGAACTTGGGTACATTTTTTCATAACATCTTCTTTACTCCAACGAAGCCTCTTAAGTAATTTTTTCTTCTTATTTATGAAATTGGTTAAAGATTATGCTTGATGCAAATTGTGCTCTTTAGTTCTTCCATAGAAAATATGATAAATCATTAGTTGGTTGAGATATTGTAGATGCTACATTGCATTCCTGTTGTAGCATCCTTGTTGGTGCATCTCAGTTGGCTACTACGTTGTAGATGCTAGGTTGCATGTGTTTTACGAAAAAGTCAATTTTTGATTAATTATGATATCTCCTATTTGATATTGTAGCTTTGATATTGCATATCCAATATTGTCGGATGCGTGTTTGCTTATAAATACAACACTTGGGCGCATAATCCAAAGAAGTTTTATTCTATCTTTAGGTAGATTTTTGTAGTTTTGTTTCGTGGTTTTAACGATAGAGTGAATGCTCGTAATGTGATGTTGAGCAGTTGTATGTTATCTTTATTTGAGTGAAGTGTAGTTGGGCATAGTTCATGTTCGGAAATAAAGATTGAGATTGCTTTGCATCATTGTAGCGTTCACTTAATTTTTACTATTTTACTTAGTATAGTTTTTTATTATTTTCTTAGTTTAATCATTTACATTTTCAAGTATTTTACTTTACTTGATCATTAGTAAAGCGAAATGAGTATGATTGGTTTCGAGTGGTAATCGTTTGGTAATCTCAGTAATGTTATGGCTTGGTTTGCCTAATAGCATAATGCTTGATAACCTAATAACGATTACATGAGCCCAAGGTGTGTATAGTAAGCTAAGATCGAATGCTCTTTAGGCTAGTTTAGATTTATCTTTTTGTTATTAGTTAGATTAAATACTTAATTTCTTTTTTTATCATTAAGATTAATTTAATGCCGTAACAACATCAATTATCATATGCTTCACTTTGGAGTAAACCATACGTGACAAAGCTATCACTAGTCCAAGTGGAAAGACATCTTGTGATCAATGCTTAATAATTTAGATGCCACAACTAAGCCGATCCATGAAATTTGATTGAATTGCATGTGAACACTTGTGATTCCTATGGTTGGGCGTAGGGGATATTTGTTGCTCAACATTGGCACTGTTAGTGGGGATGGTGTTAGTTATCTAGATTAGTTATATCATAAATGATTGTTGTAAAAATATTAACGATTTATTTTTTAGAAAATATTAATATTTTAAGTTACACATGTATCAAATAAAACCATGTTTTCTTCACAAAGGGCCAAGAATGCATCATATGATGAAAACACTCATAGGAGAAATGATAGGATATATATTGAAGAAAATTGGAGTAAACAACCACAAGCAAGGGTTTCATATTTTCATTTAAACCCTTACTACATTCAACTAATGCAGATAATCCTAGAGGAGATGGAGTACATCCTAAAATAAGGAGGGCCTTAAGGTCTAGGATCTTCTCTAAACCTAGAAGAGATAAATTAAGGGACAACATGGGGAGATATATCAACCATGGTGATTCTCCCAGTTTTCCATCTTCCTCTTCCTCTTCCATGTTTAGTTTTGATGAAGATGAACATAGGTATATAAATAGAGATACACTAAGGGATCAAGATGAAGATAGAAATAGAAATAGATGAGATCATCAAAGTGAGCATAAGCAAGATCATCATAATTAGACAAATAAAACTAGAAATCATCACCACAACATATTTAATGATGATGAACCCTTGTTGGCTATTAGGAGCATGACGCAAATAACAAAGGTAGTTAGAATACCCCATAAGCATCAAAGGGAAAGTCACATCAAAAGGCTTGATATGAATAACATCCCTAAATTTACGGAAGGTTATAACTCTAATCCACAACATCACTTACAAGCCCTCCATGATGTCTGCGTCTTGCAAAACATTGAGAGTGAGTGGAAAAAGCTTAAGCTTTTTCTTAGGACATTAGTTGATGAAGTTGAAAGTTGGTATAGATCGTTGGAACTAGATTCAATTCATCGATGGTCCACAATGCTAAAACTCTTCAACGAGAAATACCAAACCTATGTGAGAGTGTCCAACCTAAAAAAACAAATCCAAGGATGGAGGCAAGAAAAACATGAATTCTTGGATGTGGCCTTGGATAGATACTATTCATTAGTACATAGATGTCCAAGTCATGATTTCTTTCAAAAAGAGTAGCTTTTCCACATCATAGATGGGCTTCATGACCAAATGAAAGAGACCCTTGGGATTTATGCCCATGGTCAGTTATCCAAATTAAAAGCCTATCAGATACAAAGGCTAGTTGAGTAGGTGGCAAAAGAAGAAGGAGAGCTATGTAAATGAGAGAATGTAGAGGAATATAATTGGGATCCAACTCTTCAAAAGAAGAGGGTCCATATCTATGATGAGAAAAAAGAGGTAGCTTTTGATAAGGTGATTTGACAGCAAGCCTTGTCAATACAAAAATCTATTACTGAGCTTGAAGCAATGATAGATAAGATGTGGAAGTTAACAAATGAAAAAGTTACAACTTACATGAAAATCATAGAGGAGAAGGTAACATAAAAAGAATCTAGTGATCAAAATAAGAAGAGGAAAAAGACCAAAGAAACAGGTAGGAACACGTATCGACAAAAAGGAAAAAGGGTTGTACTAGCAGAGGTTATAGACTTAACCATAGAAGAGGATGATGGATGTGACATTTGCCAATATGATCATCAAAAGAGCTATTGCCTAGATATGTCACATCTACATGAATATGGGGCTTTTGCTTTGAATCCCAAGTTCGTACAAAAGCAAATGCCTAGGAAATTATCTTACCCATAGGGTAATTATAGATAGTCTTACCACCAATTGTACTATTTTAGTGAGACTTCTTATCAACCTCAAAACTATTATCAACTGCAATGGCACAACCCACAGTAGTGGGGAATGCCATCATCAAGGCAACACTACCCATATTGTTAGTTGGACCGACATGGACCGACATGGATATTATGTTCAACAACTTGTTTTCTCGATTGGTTTTAATTCCTCTACCTCAAATCACTACTACCACTCTCTTGAATATCATCAACCCGCAACATCTTTTGAGGGATCACCATCTCACACCTCTTATCCTCTATCACATCCTCACTATTCTCATACTTCCCTCCACCATATGTCACCAACAACAACACAAGAAGGATTTGCACCACAACATCAATGGAAGAATGCCACTTGTGCTGCACACATACACATAAATGATCATGCTAGTAGATCTCAACCACAGTCTCGAAAACATCCTTTCTTTAGGATAGTTTCCACACATGAGCACAAAAACTTGTAGACCTATTGGCTCATTAAAACCAACACAAGGCTAACCTAGTGCAACATCCTTCTTCACCAAAACAATGTCTTCTAATCCTACACAAGGGCCAACACCCATTACCACTTTAGTGCAAAACATAATAGATGAACCTATCATTGTGGAGAGATAGGCAATTGCATGCATTACCACTAAAAAAGAAGGATGCATTTGTGGATTGACTTTCTAGAAGGTTAACACAATCATTACACCTGTCCACAACAAATTGAAAAACAAGTGTGTGCACAAGAGAGAGTAGGGGCCACTAAACTAAAAAACAACCAATGGTCAACAATTGAGAACTTTCAATTCTCTAAAATGTACATGGAAAAATCTGAACCACTTATTAATTCCCATTTTAAGAAAATGACCCCAACTAAGAACTTACAAGTGGAAATACTAAACCACAATCATACACCAATAGAAAGAGGAACTAAGGAATTAGATGATAAAAATTCATTTACCATCATAATTATATGGGATGATAACAAAAAAAATAAATCACTAAGGATGGTAAGTATGAAACCTCAAGTTTATGATCTAGGGAAACTAAGGTGCATTTTTCAAACACTTGCCTATGAGTTCAGTCATGGGGGAGATGCCTTATCTTGATTTAGGAATTAATAAGTGTTTTTCAAATTTTTGTGATACAATTCTTTTTAATTTCTAATTTCTTGATATACCTTTTTACATTTCTTAATACAATTTTTCATTCTTTTATACTTTTCAATTTCTTAATTCTTTAACACTTTTTTTATTCTTTGATAATTTTTCATTCTTTTAAAATTTTTCATTCTTTTCATTTTTTCCATTCTTACTATCTTTTTCATCTTTTTCATACTCTGTTTTTATTTTCTTTATACATATTTTTGATTGTTAATAAAACATACCAAGAATAAGGCATGATGTAGTTCAAGAAGGTGAAGATTTTTCTATGTTATCAAATCATAAGGGATTGATTATTTGTACAGTGAGACCACAACATTCATCCATCCATTCCATTAATAAAAGGTTCTTACCATGGCCATAATGATATTCTTTCCATTATAAAACTAAGAATAAACTTGTGATCATTATGCTTGGACTGAAAAGTGAAGAACCTAATGGGAATGAAAAGAGTGTGACATTAAGGGAATTTGTGGATTCTCTTAGATTATTGCTGTGAGTTCTATTTTGTTGCTTAGGTTGTATTATATCCTTGTAGATTTAATGAAAAATAGGAGTAAGAGTACAATAAGTGCTGCCTTACCATGTCACTAGAAAGACATGTTACCCATGCCTGACGATAGTCCTTTGGTAAAGTTGACACATTTAAAAAATAAAAGTGCACCAGAATAAATTTCTGGGGGTCCCACTTGAAAGACATGTTACCCATGCCTGTAGGTAGGTGGCTTTTTAAGAATTTAAAAAAATAAAAAGTGCAATGAATAAACTCCTTCCTTGGATAGTATGCCAAGTGGTAATACCCCTTGCAACATTAGTAGTCTTATGGTTGTAAATCCAAGAGATGAAATAATGCGATGTCACTAGAATGTGGTTTAGACTTGGTTGGAATCTTGAAAAGAAGGGCTAATGATTACCTTAACCATTAATAACAAACAAGGTTTTATTATGCCTATGGCAAGACACCTCACGTCCCAAGTTTAGTAATATTTTCTACAGTCCATCTCATCTCATTGTATAGTTAATCATAACTTGTGGTTTTGTATAATATAGTGTTATTTTCTCAATTTGGTGATACTAACACGTGTGTTTTTCTAGATAGGTATATCTTACATTTAACTCCTTGAGTGCCTACGAACACTTTAGGCATGGTGATACAAGGGCACTAAGGGCAGGAGCTTGCTTTGGGGAGGACCCACTTGTATAACTCTTGTATTTCATACTTGCCAAAAATCTAATAATGTGCCTTCCAAGAACATCCAAAATCTAATAAATACTGCTTGTAATTTCTAATGCTTTGTCCATACATTAGAAATTCGTTACCCTTCTCTTATCCATATAATAAACTTTGCCTGAGATTCATTTTTCATGAAATTTAAACCCTAAATTTTTGAAAACTGTGCATCATTAATGGTCATGATCTTCTAGACAAGCTTTACATCTTCCAGATGTTCCATCTAACTCATTTTTTCCAAGAAAAAATGAATGAAAAATTTAAACTTTTTAACAATGACATCGTAGTTAAGATGTTGTAGGCACTTATGATGTTTGATCTATGATGTTGTGCATATCAAAATAGTATATATACATCTGGGAGTTAGAGAAATTTTTCATTTATCTCATTTGTAGCGAGAGAGGTTTTTGCAATTTTTCCACAGCCCTCTTGCACACTAGTTTCCAAAGGCCATAACTTTATCCTCGTAGCTTTGATTTTCAAAATTCTTAAATCCTGCTGATCTCAGAGTGCTCAACTTGGTCATGGGGGTTTGCACAGGTTGGGGGTTGCATTGCACGATATAAGTGAATGAAGATTTGAGTCAAAAATTCCAAACACCTAGAAGATACTATAAAGGGTAAATACAAAGAGATAATAAGAATCTTAATGTTAATCAATTCAACTAAGGCTAAAAAGATTTAGATCATACTTCTAATAGATCATACCAACTATTTTAAGCCATAATAAGCAAGGAAAGTGATAGAAGGCCATAAGTAACTAAAAGATATAACACCTAAGGGGTTCCTTTTTTGTAAATTTTTCGTACTCTGCAATCATAATAGAATAAGAACTTGATCTAACCAAGGGTATGAGTAAAGTAAAGAGCTATTAAGAACTGGTGTAAACATTTTAATAATTTCATACCCTTATTAACTGCAGATGGTCCCAAAGAGACCACCAAAAGGAGGACCTTCACAACACAGAAGCTATAAAGATGCAACTCCAAGCATCTCCTTTATGGCCTACATTAACCAATAGTGGAGAATTATACTTAGGAGAAACGTACCAATTCTAGCAAAATAAACTGGTCGATGCGATAGTTAAAACTGAGGAAGTCTTTGTGCCATACTTTGTAAAGAGAGAACATATTGAAAAGAAGAAAAGGATGGAAGAAAAGAAATTTTAGGCACTTCTGAATAGATATCAATTCCAAAAGCTTGACAACAAAGGGAAGAAGTTGATGGAAGAGCCTTCACCACCTAGAACATGAACTACATAGTGTTTAACTTTTTTGTTTTGTCTTGTCATGAATTTGTGTCATTTTTGTACACAACATTGTGGCACTTAGAGTCAGTCAGTAATTAGAGTTAGTCAATAATCTCGTACATTCCCAATTTTGTAAAGAAAGCTCAGTTCTATCCTGTTAACTCGAGGATGAGTTTTTAGTCAATTGTGGAGGTATGATGAATCATCAGTTGGTTGAGATATCGTAGATGCTATGTCGTAGATGCTACATCGCATTTGTGTTGTAGCATCCTTGTTGGTGCATCTTAGTTGGTTGCTATGTCGTAGATGCTGTGTCACATGTGTTTTACAAAAAAGTCAATTTTTGATCAACTATGATATTACATTTGCAATATTGTAGCTCCAATATTACATTTGCAATCTGATATCATAGCACATGCTATGTCATTGGATATACAATATTGTGGGATGTGTGCCTGCCTATAAATACAACACTTGGGTGCACAATTCGAAGAAGTTTCATTCCATCCTTAGGTAGATTTTTGTAGTTTCATTTTGTAGTTTTAGTGATAGAGTGAATGCATGCAGTGTGGTGTTGAGTAGTTGTAGGGAATAAAGATCTAGATTGCTTTTCATCATTGCAACATCCTCTTAGTTTTTACTATTTTACTTAGCATAGGTTTTTACTATTTGCTTAGTTTAATTATTTACAGTTCTAAGTATTTTACTTTACTTGATCATTAGTAAAGCAGAATGAGTACGATTGGTTTTGAGCATATAAGTGTAATCTTTTGGTAATCCTAGTAGTGTTATAGCTTGGTTTGTCGAGTAGCATAACTCTTGGTAACCCAGTAATGGTTACATGAGCCCAAGGCATGTACAGTAAGCCAGGACCAGATGCTTAGTGCTTTAGACTAGTTTAGATTTATCTTCTTGTTGTTAGTTAGATTAAATACTTAATTTTTCTCTTACATTATGATTAGTTTAAGGCCACAACAACATCAATTACCATATGTCTCACTTTGGACTAAAACATACGCAACAAAGCTACCACTACTCCAAGTGGAAAGACAACAACCTGTGATCAATGCTTAATAATCTAGATACCACAACTAGTCACATCCATGGAATTTGACCAAATTGAGCATGAACACTTGTGATTTGTATGACTTGGCATAGGGGATACCCACCGCTCATCAAAACTAGATCTTGATTTCAATGAAAGTCTTACTTGTTAGCTTTACCTCTATTGCAAAGGGTGCTTAATGACTTGTTCAACTATATAGTTACAAAATTTTTCATAAGTAACATTGTTGATAACTATAGCTTATAATTATTTTTTCTTTATTATGTTTCATAGACTTGTTAATACAAACTTCTTCTTCTTCTTTTTATTATTCATTTTTATTAGTTATGCCTTACTTTCCTTATTTTCATTTTCATACATTAAAACTTGATCAAGTACTTAACTTATTTATGTTTAGTGGCTTTATAACTCTTTAGTGGTAAAGAGTCATAATTTTTTATAGGTGTTGTTGAATCGTGGTTTGTCAGGTGTTGATATCGAACCCTTGTTAACTAGGTGCTGATATTAGACCCCTTTTTTTGGACCCTTGATATATGATGAGTCCCAATGTCGAATCCCCGATATCGCACCCTCGATATCATTGCCTAACAAGCGATATCGCGTACACAATATCACGGTTCCCATGTGAGCCTATAAATACACAATGGGGTGCATGGGAAAGTAATAGTCAATTTAGTGTTAGAGTAGAGTTTTTTTGCCATTTTTTCCTCTCAACTCTTTTTCCCCAGTGCATGCCTGTAGTGTGATGATTGTAATTGTATGACACCTTTATTCAAGTGTGATGTACTTGGACATGCACATGATCGAAAATAAA
>MNCI01007686.1:51419-70891 GCA_015680685.1 Gnetum montanum | reverse complement strand
ATGATTAAGGGATGGATGCTCATTGCACTTAGGCTAGCTTAGACTCTCTTCACCCTTTCTCTCTTAGCTTAACAAGTTATTTTCCATTGCCTCCAGGAGTAGCACTAGGTTAGAAACCACATCATACACCTCACTCTAGACTAAACCATATGTGACAAAGAAAATACTAGTGTAGGTGGAAAGATAGTGAACTGCGATCAGCGAGTAACTATCTAGATACCACAACTAGCCTGTCTACGGAGTTCGATCGGATCATGCGTGAAACACTTGTATTCGTATGGTTGGTGAGTGCGATATCGGGGGTCCAATATTGGGACTCATCAAATATCATGGGTTCGATTATAGGGGTTTGATAATAGGGGTTTAATATCAGCACCTAGTTAACAAGGGTCCGATATCAGCACTTGGTTAATAAGGATTTGATATTAGCACCTAACAAACCACGATTCATCAGTTGTAAATTACTCTAGATGGTTATGATCTAGAAAACTAATGATTATATGATTAAGGCTTGCCCAAAGTCTACCAATCCCCTTTAGCTATTAGTTTTGTAAGCTCATTTAACATTTTACCAAGAATAAAATGAGTATATTATGAATGACAAGTATAACATTAACATCATACAGACACTAATGAATGACGAGTAGACCTTAAACCCAACCATATGAATCACCAAGTGTTCATGCATGATTTAGTTAAATTCTATGGACTTATAGCCTTCTAAGTGCACTAGTCTCTAGGAAGTGAAACTAACTGTTGCAATTATTGTCTTCCCAATTACACTTGTGAAATGCAAAGCTATGGTTAAGTGCAACTAAGACATATTATTTTTATCATTTTTGTGTTTTAAGTCACCTAAGGATAAATAATAATGAATAAAATAAAATAATTGAATTGCTAATTTAATGTAACTAGCTACATCTAAGTAATCCTAACATAAGCATCGGTTCCCACTTGCCGTACACATCCTAAACACATTTAACACTACTGGGTTACTAAACATTAAGCATTACTAGGATTACTAAGTGTTAAGTGTATGCTCGAAGTGGTCGTACTTATATGCTTAATTAATTACTATTTAATTTAGCTTAATTGATTACTAAATTACTTAAAGCATTAAAGGAAATTGTATAAAACATTAAATGCATAAGTAAACAATTAATTTATTTCGAAGTGTTGCAAGGGTTATTAGAAAGCTTGTCTTTATTGTCGCACACATTGCCATGCCTAGGTACAATAGTGCTTGAATAAAGATCCGTACACTCTTTGACTCCTACTGCTGGCACTTAGAAAAAATATTCTAACTTTCAAGCAAGAAAATTGCAAAAGCTCTGCTACAACTTTGAAAAAAGACATCATAAACATGGTGGGTGAGCATGTATTTATAGGCAAAAATAGACATTGCATCGATGATGCCATGTCAACACATCAAATCTCACGTCAACGCAGTTGCGTCGATGGGATCATGTCGATGGGGCTACGTTGACAAGACCTCATTGACATAACCTAGAAAATGTGACTCATTATACCACCATGACTAAATCAAAACTCATCCTTATGTGAACAAAAGGAGGACAAAGTTTCTTACAAAATTTTGGGAAGGTATGGGATTATTAAGTATTTACTGACATCCATAAATACAACACACATAAACAAACACTAAGTGCTCGAGTGTATGAAATTACAATCATTACAAAATTTTGGTGTTTAAGATAACAAAATTGAACACTAGGACAAAAATAACACACAATTCCTTTGATGGAATGAAGATCAGGAAGAAGTTCAAACAATCCTAGGCGATGGAAACCCCTAAGGCTTTGAAGGACCTTCTCCTGCTTCAGGCACATGTGATGGTTAAGGCATTTGTGATTATCCTGTGGAAATTACAACTTCTAGCGGAAGAAAAAAGGCATCCATCAGTGCCTTCATCTTCTCCTCCTTACTCTTGGGATCATTCATAGACCATGGCGCATCGCGAATGTGGGCTAATGTGGGAACATCCCAAGGACAGGGCATTTTCGAGAATAGCTCCTTCACATTGATGAATTAGGCAATAAAAAGTTTACATTCAGCATTAAATTCCTTCGCCACATTTTGCAGCTCCTACTAGTCACTCATTCTCCTATCTAGGTTCTTAGCTATAGACTGTTGATTGGTGAAGCACTACTTGAGAAGATTGAGTTCTGCATCTGCCACCTCAAGCTTTTGCTTGGTGTCTCTATGATGCTTAAACTCAACTTCATACAACAAGTATGAACTGGCCACATGTTTCTCCAATTTAGACCATGACTATTTGGTAGTTAGCATTGCTAGATTTGCATAACAGAGATTGGTAAGCTTCATGTACTTTGTCATCTCCTTGATTTGCATCTCCTTCATGGGGATCTCTGCCTTGGTGTAGTTATTGAGCCCATCAAAGATAGGTTGCCAGACATCACCTCCTTCCTTGAGCTACTAGAGGGCCTCAATAACTTTTACCTTCATCATCTAAATATGTTTTTCATTGATTTTTTTTTGTAAAACAACCTAATATTTGTAGTGATTTTTGACTCTTTTAAATTTGAGAGCCTAATTTTTCCAAGTAGTTACCTCTATTGCAGATTTCTGGCGAAGGGCCTGGACTTCCTCCATGGAGAGATTTCTATTTTTGGCTACTAGTCTCATTAGTTTAGTGTTTACTCTGGCTAGCTACTCCTACTATTGATGGATGAAATATTTGCATTTGCTGCTTTTGCACATTAATAGTCCATAAGCAATGATTTTTTGTGGTCAAAGTGACATTATCCTAGCGAGTCTGATCCAACGCCTTTTGGATATTATGCATGGTGACATTGCCCAAGGATTAATCAAAGATCGGTGTCTCCTTTGTGTCCTCAGCCTTCTTGAGCTTTTCTTGAAGCTATTAAAATGCTTCAACATGGGTCAATCCAAGGTTGAGAGCACAAGATCAGCAAGGTAGCCTCTTAATTCAGCAACCTCCATAGCTAAGTATTGATTTTGAGCTTGAGGTGTTTTGAGTATCCCTTTCATGATAATGTATTTTCCCTTTGCTTCCAATAGTTCTGACTGGATCATAGTGATTGTATCTGGAAGGTCAAAGACATCTAGAATCGGTTGCTTGGTTCCCACTAGTCAGTCTAGCAACTCCTCATGTTGGGTTATACTCAATTTGCCGCTAACTGTTCCTGTGGACATTTGTACATCTTTGAGTGCAGAAACATATGGTACAAACATCACAGGTGTGTTCAATACCTTTGCAATTCTATCAGCAACCACCTCTATTGCTATCTCCTACCCATGGTGTTGCATCACCAAGATAGTTGCCCCCTCGTCCTCCTCTAGATGTACCAAGAAAGTAGCGGCATTCCCAAAGATTTGTGGGAATTCTTGCTATTGTGAGAAAGAGACCATTACCTCTCGGGCACTAGGATTCAATCTCGTGGGCAGCTATGTTCTTTGGGCTAAAAATATTTACCCACCTCCCTCCATTTGATCGATGATTTGAGCCACTTTGTTGAGGTGACTCATTGCTGGGTGATACATAGATGGATCACCACCACTCATTTTTGCTCACTGCTCTTGCTCACATAAGAGTTGTTCTTAGATCTTGTGCATTTGTTCAAGGGTAGCATAGGACTCTTGCATGGTTTTGTGAGTGGATACTGGAGGTGGTCATTGCTACTCCTCTTCCTTGGTTGTGGCAAGGGTCTTGTCTTTCATCATTTCTACCCAATAGGCAAAAGGAGTATGCTTGATTGTATCATTGGCATAGCAAACTATTCTTGCCCTTTTGCATAGTTTTCTAATGAGGTAGGAAAAGGGTAGGGCCTTCCTTCCATGTTCATTTTCCTTATATCACTTTTCTATCTCTAGATAGATTAGTTGTGGAAGGTTCATAGAGAATTTTCCACTTAGAGTAGCACATGCATGGGTGAAAAAGGCAATCACCTTACTAGGCCTCATCATTGGATTGAGGTGATACACACTTTACCAAGGTGGGTGCACCATACTCCTTGTAGTCCACTCTATAACATTGCTAGGTCCACTTCTTCTTTGCCTTTAGGTATGCTTGTGCAACGATCTCTGTCAAATTTGTTCCAATATTAGGCAACCCAAGGGCTTGCCCAATGGCCTCCATTGAGTAGGACACCTGAATGTCCTTGATCTTCACAATGGCTTCTGCTAGCCTACCATTTTAGAAGAGATATGTCTCTCCCATGTATCATTCCCTACTAGAAGTGATGATTGGCCACATGGAAGAGTTCTACAACTATGTCTTGAATTTTGGTGGAGCATGTTCTAAGAATGATTCAAAGTTCAATTCTTGGAGAACTGAACATTGGATGTCACGAGGCTTAATTTAATTAACGTAGGCTTGAGTCAATGTGACCTCAATTCTTGGCACTAGTCTTGGCACCTCATGTCAATGGGATTGTTTAGTTATGATCGCTTCTTGGGGAGTTTGTAGAATAGATTCCACTTTGGGCTCCTATCGAAGAGGTCCTATCACATGATTTTTTGTTGCCTATTTTTGGGCTTGTTCTTGCTACTTCCTTCTAGCTCAAGGTTATTTGTCCCTTAGTTGAGATGGTCCTTCTTTCTGCGAGGGTTTTGGTCTAGGTGCAATCTGTAATCACAACATGACCAAGGATTAGTTCTTAACGTGTAATTTTGAAATATTTGGAATGCCTTATCTTTTGGGGTAGTTACACTTGGCTAAGTTGTGATCATGGTTGGTTTGATTATTTGAATATTATTTAATTAAATAGCTTACTTGAGTGTGTTGGAAGGGTTTAACTCTCATAGGTTGATAATTTAATATTATTTTATTTATTAAACCAATGGGGGAGTTAGAAAAATTCTAAAAAATTTTCTTTCAAAAACCTAAGGTTTGTGGTCCCTGCGACATAAAGCGTACCTCCAGAAGTTGCAGGGCTAAAGAATGGAGTGAATCAGACAAATGATTTGAACGTTATGGGCTTTGGAAGATTTTGAGCTTTGAAAAATTGCAAAAACTCCCCTTATGTTTGAAGTAAATGGAAAAAAATTTCTAAGTGGTGGATGCTATATATAGAATTTTCCATTGCATGTACACCATCTAGAATCGCCTTGAAGTCACATCCTTTTCAAGCCTTTGAAGCTTTCCCAAGTTTGAAAACTACCAAGGTCACAAGTTCATTAAAGTTTTATTAATGAAGAAGGAATCTCATATTTCCAAAACTAGGAAAACCATAGAGTTGGTGGATGGGTGGATGATGTGGACTCATTGCTTATTCCATGAGAAAGAAACCTATCTTAGTCATTGGTCATCAAAATTCAAAAATAGAAACTAGACATTAGCAATCAAAAACATTAGGTACAAACCACCATTAGTAAACAACTACAGTATCACTAAGTTCTATTGGGAATAAAGCACTTATATTGGAAGATAGGAAAAATTCATACCAAAATAAAGTAAATTATACAAGAAATTGTAAAAATATTCAAGAAAAATAAAACATATTAATGATGTTGTAAAAAAAAATTTGGAAAAATAACAAAGTGAAAAAAAATGACATAAAAATAAAGAAAGTGTAAAACAAAAAGTTGTAAAAACAAAAAAGTAGAAAAATTGAAGAGCCACTTATATAGTTAGCATGGATGGCCATCTCCACCACAACTAAGTTGAAAGGAGGAGATCCAAAAGATTGAGCAAGGTCATCCATCCAATGAGGCATTACTTGCACTAGTTTGTGTGGGCTCATGGAAAGGTTTGACTTACTGTGTGTTGACTAGCTACTTTTTGTTTGGGCCCTTAGGTTTGTAAATCAACATGATCCTAGAAGGAAAGATTTCATAAATGATATAAGTTCCTTCCCGCAATGTCTAGAACTTAGTTCATTGAGGTATGTATGTGAAGTTCCAATAAAGGACCTTGTCTCTAGGTTGAAATTTCACTTTCCTCATCCTAATGTCATGGTGTTGTGTATTGAATGCTTTGTGCACTTCATTCAAGGATAGGGTCATCAATTGATTCTCATCTAGCACGTTAAGGTTGATCAATCTCTTTTTTTGTGCTAGGCTCAGGTCAAGTTCAAGTTCACAAGCTGTTGAAAGTGTACAAAGCTTAGATTAAATTAGAAGAGTTGGTGATTTTCCATACACTAGCTCATAGGGAGAGTTTCCTATAGGAAGTTTCCATGTTGAGTGGTATGCCTAAAGTGCATCATTAAGTTTTGCACTCTAGTCTCTCCTATATTTGCTAATTGTTTTTGTTAAGACTTTTGTGATCTCCTTATTGGTAACCTCTGCTTGACCATTAGCTTGGGGGTGGTATGATGTTGTTAATTTATGTTCAACCCCCAACTGTTACATGAGCTTGCAAAAAATAACACCTATAAAATGAGTACCATTGTTAGAAATAAGTGCACATGGCACTCCAAACTTGTTTACAACATTTTGTTGTAGAAATCATGTAATAGTGAAAGATGTACAGTTGGTGACAACTGTTGCTTCTGCCCATTTTGTACAATAGTCAACAATGACTATTATGTATGCATTTCCATTTGACATGGATGTGATGGGATCTTTGAAGTCTGTGCCCCATATGTCAAAGGGTTCTAGTGGTTGGATCCATTGCTGAGGTCCCTCCATTCAAGCAGTCATCCCACCATCTTGTTGACAATGTTCACAGGAGTGGACGAATTGGTGGACATCTCTGAAGATTTTTGGTCAATAGTACCCTACCATTAGGATTTTAATGACCATGCATCTCCCTACATAGTGGCCCCCATAAGGACCCTCATGAGTGTTTTGGAGAACACATAGTTCATTAGCATTAGGAACACACCAATGAATTAGGTCATTAGTGCACACCTTATAAAGGTATTCATTAATGTTCATGAAACGTTTGGCCTAATGAAGAAACTATTATTTCTTCCAGTGGTCTAGCTCTTGTGGCATCTCTTGAGTAAGAACATAAGTGAGGATGTCATCATACCATTTTGGTTTAATGAGCACTTGTTTAATTATTGCATTGACAAAGAAGAGTTCATTAGAAAATTGATTAGAGAGTGGGCTTTCATCCTCTTTATTGTCCCATTATAATCGAGACAAGTGATTAGCGACCACATTCTCAGTCCCCTTTCGATCTATCATTGTAAGATTGAACTCGTGTAAGATCACCAACCACCGTATGACATGGGGGTTCACCGTTGGTTTATTCATCAGGAAGAAAATGGCACTATGATCAGTATCTATAAACAGCTTATATCCAAGCACATAGTGCTTGAACCTCTCCAAAGCATACACCACTACCATTAGCTCTTTTTCTATTGTGGTGTAATTAAGTTGTGCACCCACAATGCTTTGGCTTGTGCAGTGGATGTAATATGGATGTTTTTGATCATCCAACTACATAAGCACAACTCCCAAGGCATAGTTTGATGCATCCATCATGATGTGAAATGGAAGAAACCAATTAGGTGCTCATAGAATTGAAGTCTCTACAAGCTTCTCCTTAAGTTAGTGGTATGCCTTCTTGCATTCCTTGGTCCATATGAATGGAACATCTTTTTTTGTGAGCTTGACCAATGGTTTCGCAACCTTAGAGAAATTCTCTATGAATCATTAGTAGTAGCCAATGTGTTCAAGGAATGATCAGACATTTTTAATGATTTCTGGTTGGTGGGTTATTCCTTGGATTACTTGAATCTTTTCAAAGTTCACCTCAATCCCTACTTGAGGAATTTTGTGCCCCAATACAATGCCCTCCTAGACCATGAGATGGCTCTTTTGCCAATTGAGTCAAAGATTAGTCTCCACACACCTTTTAAGCACTTCCTCAAGGCAGTCCAGGGCTTGTTCGAATATAGCACTATAGGTGGAGAAGTCATCCATGAAGACTTACACCTTGCTACCAATTTATTGTTGAAAAATTCTTAGGACCAAGGGTTGGAAAGTTACAGGGGTATTGCACAAACCAAATGACATCTTACGATATGCAAAAGTCCCCTAGGAACTTGTGAATATTGTTTTGGCTTGATCCTTGGGCACAATCTAAATTTGGTTATAGCCATAATAATCATCCAGAAAGCTATAATAGTAATGCCTAGAAATAGTGTCTAACACTTGGTCCACAAATGGTAATGGAAAATGATCTTTGAATGTCACCATGTTCAACAACCTGAAATCAATATAGTTCCACCACTTTCCACCTTTCTTTGGCACAATTGCAAGTGGGCTAACCCACTCACTATCTATAATTGGATAGATGAATCCTGCCTTGAGGAGTTGTTCAATTTGCTCTTTGATGATTTGTTTTAATTTGGGGTTCAGCTACCGTTGGGGCTGCCTCTTTGGCTTCATGGTTGAATTGGTATAGCTGCAATGATGGCATATCCTAGGATCAATTCTTGTGAGTTCAGGATATAACTAAGAAAAGGCCATTGGCCATTGATTAAACACCTTCAATAACATCCTTTTTTGCTTAGGAGNTAGGTAGAGTTTTCAACTCTAAGGACTCATGTTTAAAACTTTCAGGGATTTCCAACTCTCCCCAATTAGTATCATCAGGTTCATCATCAAAGAGTTGGTGATGAACTTGCTCCAATTTATTCATGTATTCAACATAGGCATAAGTTAGGCTCTCAGTAGGTTCCATGCAAAGTTTGCTACTTTTAGAATCAGTTGTCAGCCACTGGGTACCCTCCTAATTTGTGATTGTTGCTATGTACATGCACTTTTGGATTTTAGATTCATTTGCATACTATTTGCATGTTTTGATTAATGTGCTTTTAATAGACTAGAGTTTCTATACATAGTTGCACCTTATATCACTATATGCAATGTAGGGAACTCACTTCGTCTTGATCTTTTCAAATGCATTTTCCCTAAAATCTCCAGGGAAAGATCTCTGATGCCCATTCGCACATCAATAGTGCTCAACCAAGTCCTTCCCATAATGATTGGAAAGTCACCCTTGCAATTTTCAACTTTGATCACTAGGAAATCGACAAGATACGACCACCCATAAACAATGGTTACAATGTCCTCCATTAGCCTTAAGGGAATAGTAATAGACTAATTTTTCAATTCTAAACAGATGTTGCTCTTCTTGAGAGGAGGCAAGTTCCAGGCATTGTACATTTCATGGAAAATTAGGTTGACACCAAAACTTGAATAAAGAAGAGCCTTGCATGGCTCATTCCTAGTAATCTGCAAGTAGATGAGAGGACTTCCAAGATCAGTTTTTTTACTAGGAAAGTTACTAGCCTTGATCCAATCAAATACATCATGGGTTAACATGATAGTGTGGATCTTGGGAGGCCTTTGGTTTGAAGGGCTTTGGAAAGGAATGGATGCAAAGGATGAAGGAGACATAGGACGACCAACCGCAGTAGGTGAGGGCTTAGTAGGGCTATTGGTTCAGAAGAATATTCTTTTATGGGATTTGGGTTTCGAACCACTTGGCTGAGGAGTCAGTTGTAAGTTAACAACCTTGGTAGCATTATGTTGTTGCGATTGCATGTGAATTTTTCCTTGCATGGATGGAGTAGGTAATAATTGAGTTGAGGGTTGAGGAACATGTGTTGAAGGATGATAAGGGTGATAAGGATATGGGGATTCCCCTACAAGAGATGGAAAATAAGTTCAGTAATACTTTGGAGGGTAATAGTGATGCTGAAAAGAAGCATGACTAGAAGAGTCATGTGGAGACATGGGTTGCTAAACATAGTACCCATATAGATTTGGCTACTTGTAAGGGTACTATTGCCTTGGTGGTGGTATCCCCCATGACTATGGATGTTGCCATTGATAGCACTACTCGTACAGTTGTGGTGGAGTTCCACTTGGATAACAAGCCTATTGTTATTGGTGGAACTACCTTGGGTTGCCTTGAGGATAAGGAAACCTTCTGGGTGCTTGCCTTTGTGCTAGTTTAGGATTCAAAGCATACATCCTAGATTTTTGAAAGTGTGACATAATAGGGCAACATCCCTTGGGATATTCATATTGGCAAATGCCACACCCATCATCGTCATCTAATTTTGACTCCACAACCTCTTCTACTATCACAACTTTATCCTTACCCCTTTGGTAGGCATGTTCAACTTCTTTTCTTCTCCTGCAGTCATGATCATTACCTTGCGTTTTGGATTCTTTTGTAATTTTTAGAGCAATTTGAAATTTTTCCTCCAAAGATTCTCACATTTTGTCAACCTTAGTCAAAGTTTCAGACAGATTTTTGAATTGGCAAGGTTTTTCGTTGCACCACTTCATTAAGTGGTACCTCCCCCTTACTATCACAGAATCAAACCTTCCTTTTTCTGATTGAAGGGTTCTAGTTATACTCCTTAGCACTTTCTCATTTTTTCAACTCTTCTTTTTCTTTTGCAACTTGCTCAATCAGCCTTTGAATCTGATGGGCTCTTAGTTCTGATAGTCTCCCTTGGGCATAGACCCCAAGAGTTCTCCTCATTTCTGATTGAAGCCCATCTATGATATGGGCTAGCTACTCTTGTTGAGAATAACTATGGCTAGGATATTTGTGCAAAAGGAAATAATACTTGCCCATGGTTACATCCAAGGGTTTGTGTGTTTCTTGTCGTCAACCTTGGATTTGCTTTCTCAAATTGGATACTTTGGAGTACATTTGATATTTGTTATTAAACAACTCAAGTATTGTACTCCATCTGTGAATTGATTTAAGCTCCAAGGAGCAATACCAACTTTTTGCTTCTTTTATGAGTGTCATGGGGAATAGCTTAAGTTTCTGCTAGTTGTTTTCTATGTTCTGCAAGGCGCAAGCATTGTGAAAGGCCTAAAGATGGATCTGTGGCNACTAATCTATTCCTGGGATGTTGCTCCAAACTTTTAAGAGGTTGGGCATCCAAGACCTCCATAAGAAATATGTTGTGTAGGACCATGACTATTGGGACTATCATACCATAGAAACACAACATAAATGAGATCAGCACCATGCACCATGAAGCTATGAAGGGGAAGTAGTTCACCAACCCCTTGCTCTTATTAAACCAATACAATAATGAGGATCCTCCCTTTGGGGGTTCTCAACATGAAGATTCTCCACCCCTTGACTTTGGTGAAGGGGAATTGAACCCGAATCTACAGTCCACTATCAACAATCCAGGTTTAGGCAAAAGTGGGAATCAAGGTAAGGGGTTAGGCAAGCATCATGATGACAGTAAACCTGATAGTAATCGCCACAAGAAGCGAAGAGGAGGTGGTAGACACTATGGTATTGGTAGTCATCCTCCCTCTTCATCCTCTTCATCTGCATCTTCTTCTTCCTCCTCTAAATCTAATCAAAACTATAAGGGATGAAACCGCGATGAAGGTGAATGACGGGACAATGATCGTAGGTGCCACCATGAATAAAGGAGTAGCAAGGGACATCATAGGCATCATTGAAATCNAAGGTGAAATCAGGTACAAACTCATCCGGATGAGTGTATACCACTTTGAAATCTTGGGGCACTGGTGGTTTTGAATCATCATGCCTGTGAGAAGAAGACATTTTGGATTATAGAAAAAATTCAACGTGCTTAAATTATAAATATAATTGTTATTCTTTTTTTTCGAATGATTGTGACCTTAGGATTCATTCCAACGATCTTAAATAATATTCACCAAGTCCTAGATAGCACATGTATCAAACTACAAGTTCTTGGGAATGGTGTCAATGATGAGCAGTGAGTAGATCCTACTTCCAACCATATGAATCACTAAGCGTTCACATGTGATCTAGTCAAATTCCATGGACTTATAGCTTTCTAAGTATACTGGACTCTAGGAAGTGAGCTTAACCATTGCAATTTTTGTCTTCCCAATTACACTTGTGAAATGCAAAGATATGGTTAAGTGCAACTAAGGTATATGATTTTTATCATTTTTATGTTTTATGTTTTAAGTCACCTAAGCATAAATAATAATGAATAAAATAAAATAATAAAATTGCTAATTTAATATAACTAGCTACATCTAACTAATCCTACCAGAAGCATCCATTCCCACTTGTTGTACAAATATTAAACACTTTTAACACTACTAGGTTACCAAATGTTAAGTGTTATTGGGATTACCAAGTGCCAACATATGCTCAAAATGGTTGTACTTATGTGCTTAATTAATCACTATTTAATTTAGCTTAATATATTACTTGATTACTTAAAGCATTAAAGGAAATTGCATAAAACATTAAATGCATACATAAACAATTAATCTATTTCGAAGTGCTGCAAGGTTTATCAGAAAGCTCATTTTTATTGCTGCACACATTGTTGTGCTTAGGTACAACAATGCTCAAATAAAGATCTATACACTCTTTGACTCCTACTATGGGCACTTAGAAAAAACACCTAGAAAAAATATTGTAACTTTCAAGTAGGGAAACTGCAAGAGCTCCACTACAACTATGACAAAAGATGTCATAAACAAGGTAGGTGAGCTATGTATTTATAAGCAAACGTAGACACTACATCGACGAGGCAACATCAACTCATCAAATCCCATGTCAATGTAGTTGTGTCGACGAGGTTGTATTGATGGGGCTATGTTAACGTAATTGAAAAAATGCAACTCATCATACACATAACTAAACCCACCTTCACTCATGAGTTTGTAGATGAGTATTGAAAATGACATTGAATAATGTTCAAATGGTCCACAAACTTATAGTGCTTAAGGCTTTCTTTACACAAAAAAGGTTACATTAAGTTCTCCCAATCTATACATTTGAAAATCATGCTTCCATCTTTCCTAAGGTGCTTAGTTCATCTATTTTTGTAATCTAGGTAGGTTGTTTTGTTGCTGATGAACTTAATGACTAATATGGCCTAAAAAATTACTATAGCTTTGTACAATGTCCATTGCTGCTACTTCCTTGGCAAACATGCTATTTCAAATGTTATGTAATACCTCTGTAGCACTTAAAGCTGTTAAGGACTAATGACTTGTTAACAAAAGAACTAGCATAGGTTTTTTCAGTTAAAGCTTCAATTCTTTGTAGTTTGTCATCATCTTCTCTAGTTTTATCTATACCTACTCACATTATCTTAATTTAGCCTCATACTTTTGCTTTAAGTTTAATAGTAGTTTCTTTTACTACATGCATCTTGTCCTTCATTTCTTTAATGTTCATTTGCAAAGTATTGTTATCCACAATCAATACTTGGTTTGTGTTTTACATAGCCTTATTATCTTTTTTAATATTTTAATATATATCCTTAAGCTCCTTTTTCATATGTTTAGCATTACCTCTATGACAAATTAAAATGTGTTGTATTTTCATTTTATAATTATTTTTATGTATCATTAGGCATCAATTCCATTGATGCCCTACAGTAAAGTAGTAATGCTATTTTGAAGTAATTTTCCTTGTAAGATAATGATGCAGTGAGAACTAATAAAGATGACTAAGTTCTACATTGATGGTCATTGCTATAGCTATAAACAATGATATGTTAAGAATTTAATGCAAAATCAAACCTATTGATCAACATTAAGGAAGCTATACTAGGTGATAAGGAAGAAGGGCTAAATTGATTGAGATTGCTCTAGTGAGAAATTGAAATGATTAACCTTCAAATTTATTCATATATCTTATTTGATCTAGAGATATTCAGAGATCAAGATCAAACTGTGAGACATTGATGAAGTGAAGTCAATTGACATGTCAAAATACTATGGAAAGTTGAATTTTTTCATATCAAATTTTATCATTGAAATGGTTCCCTTCTATATTACAAAATTTGGAGATCATGTAACATTAATTTAGTGAGATGTTTGAGGGATAATAGTCCCCTTTGTGTCAATCCTTATTACCCACAGTGATATCTAGGGATATCACTACATAATTTGAAGTTGTCTTCTATGTATAAATGGTATCTCGAGCATAGTGCAAAGGATAATAATGCATACTCCTCTAATGTTCCACGATTGTTGAAGAATTTTCCAATTTTTTAAGAGTTGTAACAACGTGCTTGCCAAACCTTGTGATATCTTATCAATCATTAGAGCCCATAAGAGGTTGTTTAGGTTTCTTTGTTGTGAAGGAAGTAGGGCAGAATCATTGATTGGGTGATACCTCCCTTTTGCTTTCTATATTATTATACTTTCTTATATTAATTGGACTAAACCATTAAATTTGCTTGCTTATGTTGGAAGCTAGGATGAGAATTGGTGATTAGACTTATGTGTAAGAGACGTAAGTGTGGAATTAATTTAGGATTGAGTCCTAATTATTTCTTTTATCTTGATGTCATTTTAACTTTCAACTATTCCTCCATGGGTATGACACATGAGTTGATCAAAGATGAGGTGACATTGCTAAAATGGAAGTAATCTAGCACTGAACTTTTGCTAGCTTGTTAGTTTTGCACCATTGTTGAGGAGGCGAACAAAGTCAATTTTCATTAAGGGTTTAGTTTGCTTTTATTATTTTTAATTAATCTTTGTTATTGTAGTACTTAGATCCTCATAAAAAAAAAGGTATGCATATCTTTCTCTTTTCTTTTTATGTAAATTCATTTTCAGAGGGGTCTCTTTTAATGGTTTTTCTTACAAAAGGAAAAGGAAGAAAATAAAAGTAAAGAAGAACATTATTGCAAAAATCTATATCATTAATTTCCAAATTAGAAGAAACTTATAAGAAAATATTCTTTAAATTTTCAATCACAAGGGTGGTAGAAAAAATTTGCAAGGTATTAGGATTAATGGCTTATGAATGTATTAAAGAGGGTTGTATGTGTTAGGAATCTTGATGGAATAAACTAAATAACTGAAAAATCTTACTAGAGTCCAACCACCACATAACCCTAAGAGTTATTATAAATGTTAATTACCAATTTATTTAGAAGATATACCTCAGGAACCTAATAAGAGAAATTTAGCCTTAGGGCTAAAGAAATAGAAGAATAATAAGAAGCACCTCTAACCCCCATAACTTCAAGAATCCTAGCTAAGAACCAAGAAGATTTTACATTTTGACTTACCCATCAACCATGGAAAGACAACAATGCATCCAAAACAATGTTAAGAGAGTAGAACATCTTTTGTCCAATTATCACAAAAATTTCACTTAGACACTTTAAGCTTTGGGATAAAAAGTCCAATTCAGCAGCATAGAGGAATCTCTAGAAGAAGAAATTAGTGAATCTAGAGAGGAAACCTCAACACGATTCTCATTCTCATTGACCTTTAACCCTTTCCTATATACTTGGAATATTAAAATAAATATAGCAAATCTAGTTGCATTACCTATCTCCAAAGAACAAAAACCTTCAATCACCCAAATATTAAGTCATGTTACAACATTAGCAGAAACTACTTAGTGAATAAGGGCTTTAAACATCCCAACTTTACATACAATAGTAGTAACGTTTGTTTCTATTTTGCATAGCATTTATATTTAGGTAATAGCTTGGTAGCCTAGGTTTAGGTTAAAAGGTGGTATGTCATCAAAGTAATCAATCTTTACAAAATAATCAAAGACATAAACAACTTTTTTTTTTTTTCAAAAAGTAATCTATATCAAATTTGTCCAATTATCATCATGTAATTGAAACACATTTTCAAGATGTTTTGTTGCTCTACTAATAATAAAATATTAATAACTTGAAAATTATAGAACTATAAAGGTGTTATTCTAGGCAAACCATATTACCATGGGTGCTAATTCGAAGAGTATAACATAATATCCTGCAAAATTTGATGAATGATTGAGAATCAAAAAGCTATTTGTTAAGCAAACTAAGATAAACGTGGATGAATAAACTGAAATTTTCATGCATTTCATGTTCACTATTCAATAATCTTTTGCAAAAATCTTAAATAACTAACAATAGCCATAACTAGATTGTCATATAGCAACGATGCAATATGTTAGGCCGTTATACTTCAAAATTAGTAAAATAATTTTTATCATAATGATAGTATGCATAAGGGTCTGGAATTGAATCAATTAACCATAATTTGTTTAAACAATATGAATACAAGGACCTCGTTTGGAGCTACTTCAAAAATCACAGAAAATGTTTTGATTTTTTTCACTGGTTTTAGTAAGGTATTTGTTTTTCAAAGTAAAATTTGTCTTGACCTAGCCATTTCCCTACCCTCTTACACGTGACGATGGTTTAAGAATATCAAATGCTATTTTTAAAGGCGTATCACTGCCAATTACTATTTTTAGCTGTCCATTATCTCTTTTCTTGAATGCTTTTCCTATGATGACGTTAGTATATCGCTACCCTTTACTAGTATGTGGCTGTCCAAGATCTTTATGTATCAGTGTTAGGAACGACAGGTGCTGCCTTCTATTTAAACAGCTTTGATGCTCCAGCAGGTGCTGCCTTCTATTTAAACAACTTTGATGCACCTGGAACGTACCTCATATTTTTAAGAGTGAAATTGAGTCATGGCTTCCATGGGAAAAGTTCTTGCCTGGATGTTGTGTACTATTTGCTTCATTGGCTCAATGGTTCATGAAGCAATTGCTGATGACAATAAAAATATTGCTACGGGATCAACCGAGGTAAAACACATTGTCACTTGTTGAACTAGAATTCAAACTAAATTGAATTATTTTATCTCTGTTTCAAAACTCATTCACTTGTTGAACCAGAATTCAAACTAAATTGAATTATTTTATCTCTGTTTCAAAACTCATTTCTTCGATCCAATGGTAAAGGAAAAAACACTTCTACAGGTTTACGTAGGTGTATTTGTAGGCTTACAAAAATATACATTTTTTAATATTTAGTTTGCTTTTATTTCTCTAAAACATACTGATAATGTTAATGTTAACTCTAATTCAGATGCATCAAGATTGGGGTGACATATTGGTTAGAGTTCCAACTGGTCCCAATCCCCTTCATCATCTTGTTCCTCCTAGTCAATACGCTCAGCAGCATGGAGGTACCTTTGATAGGGGTAACATGTTGGTTGAAGTTCCAACTGGTCTCAGTCCCCTTCATCTTTCTATTCCTCCTCTTGGTCAAGATGCTCAGCAACATGGAGGTACCGCTGATTGGGGCGACATATTGATTAGGGTTCCAACTGGTCCCAATCCCCTTTATCATCCTCTTTCTCCTCTTGGTCAAGAACCTCAACAACATGGAGGTACCTCTAATTCAGGCGACATATTGGTTAAAGTTCCAGTTGGTCCCAATCCCCTTCATCAGCCTCTTCCTCCTCCTAGTCAAGATGCTCAACAACATGGAGGTAACTCTGATTCAGGCAACATATTGGTTAAAGTTCCAACTGGTCCCAATCCCCTTCATCATCCTCTTCCTCCTCTTGGTCAAGATGTGTAACAGTATGGAGGTATTCTACCTAGAAGAAGAGTACCATTAACAAGAAGGAGATCATGACAACATATGCCATTTATAATCCCCTTCACTAGGCTCCAACTCTTATACATAATCCTTCCCCTTCTCTTCATGATGATCATCCTAAACATATGTAATAGGCTGAAACCATGACTGATTTTAGCAAATAAATTCTATGATAAGTATGTTATAAATTTCATAAAAGGTTAATGTTGTATAAATTACCAAGTAATTACTTTGAGTTTCAAATATTATCTATTACTCTTTTTTACTTAAATTAAATCCGCTGCTAGAACTACAGTTAGTATTCTTTTAAGTACCTTACAGCTACGGTATTGACACAGGCCCAGCCGGAAATGAATTATTTTAATGAATAGATTAATGTAAAAATTTGAAATGCTTTGGTGTAAAATGGAAGTAAAAATTACATAAATACAGAGGAGTTAGCAGAAGCCAAAAATAAGGCAACAGAAAAGCAAAGAGCAATTGCTCTCTAAAGGATCTGGGTAAAAGAATCTGCTCACGGTTGAGAAATGGCTTCTACAGCACAAATAAAGCAAATCTCTAAATTTAGTTCACCACCCACCCATCAACGTAGTTTCACTTTACAATGAGCCAAACAAGGATTGCCGTCTACAGCAAGCAAACTAGATAACATGCAAGGAACACATACACAAAGTTGGAGGAAAAAGAAAACTCTATATTAACAACAGCACCAATATAGATAAATACCAAAGAATGCTCTTAATAGTTGATTATGTATTCAACACCTCAACATATGCTTATAACTCTCCCTTGATCACCAATATTAGCTTCGTGAAAACCCTTTAATTTTGTTAACGTCCAGGTCACACATTCCATTCCAGTGGGTAGGACTGAGTATCTTATAAATCTAGGGGAACTCACTAGATATAGACATAAGTGAAAAAGTCAGTTTTAGTTTCATTAAATTCATGTTAACATCCTATAAATCCTTAAACAAACTACTCATTTCAGTTAATTTAGTATTTGATGCATCCTTTGAGAACATATCAATCAACCATTGTTCACTTTTAGTTTCATTAAATTCATGCATATATGATGAAGTGCTAAGCAGTCGATGCGTCGACTGGGCCGTGTATACAGGCCCTGTATACGTGGCCCTGTCAACGTATCTGTCCATGCGTCTACATGGCTTCGTTTATGCAGTGCTTGTTCTAGCCTATAAATAAGTGTGCTTCTGCCACACTTAGGTATCTTTTTTAGCAGTTGTAGCGAAGCTCTTGCAGTTTGTTTCCGCGAGAGTTAGAATATTTTCCAAGTGCCTGTAGTAGGTGTGAGAAAGGTATTCGGCTCTTTATTCGAGCACTAATGTACTTGAGCCCATTGGTGTGACCAACAATAAAGACAAGCTTTTCAAGCATTCCTTGCAGCAATTGGACTTAGTCATTTGAGCATTTAATAGTTTAATATTTCTATGCTTTAATAATTCCTTAAGCTTTCATTGTTATTACTTTAATTGTCATTGTTCTTTTATAGCTTGTAAAAACCATAAGTACGACCATCTCGAACATAAACCCAACACTTGGCAACCCAGTGACGCTTAACGTTTAGTAACCCAGTAGTGGTTAGGGGATGCTCAGGATGTGTACGGAAGATGAGATCGAATACTTATGCTAGGAAGAGTTAAGAGATAGATTAGGATAATTATAGATTACATAATATTTCATTCTTTACATTTCATTTCAAGAATTAGACGCTAGAAGATAAAGTGAAAAAGCCATAAAAATCATTTGCCTCAATCTCACTTAACCATTGCAATCAGAACATCACAAGTGAGGTTGGGAAGATAATGACTGTTTTAACACAAGGTTTTGTTAGTTGGGGTTTGGTGCATGCGAAGTGCTTACAGTCTACAGAATTTGACCGAGTCGTGTGTGAATGCCTGTGATTTGCATGCTTGGGCGTAGAGGTACCTAGCTTCTCATCATTGGCACCGTTTCCGGGGACTGTTAGTCTTACATGCACCATCTAACCTTAGCAAAATTATCATTCACGTCGTTGGAACGATCCCAGGATAGTAAAATCTATGCATGCTAGGCGGTCTAAGTAAAAAGTAAGGTACACCAATTAGTGGATTATCTAACATCCAAAATGTTTTCTTCT
>MNCI01007686.1:22041-50478 GCA_015680685.1 Gnetum montanum | reverse complement strand
GGTGGTCATGAACCTTTGGATGCAGCCATGAGTAGATACTACTCACTATTACATTGATGCCCTGGTCATGGTTGCTTTTAGCAGGCATAGCTTTGCCATATCATTGATGGGCTCCACTTTGAAATGAGAAAGACCCTTGGTGTGTACGTCCAAGGACAACTATCAGAACTAAGAGCCCATCAACTATAGTGCTTAATTAAGCAAGTGGCTAAAGAGAAGGGGGAACTTAGAAAGAAGGAGAGTGCAGAGGAGTATAATCGGGATCCCTCCATCAGAAAGAGGGAAGTCCAGTTTTGTGAAGATGAGGAGGAATCACCACTGGATGTAGCGGTGAACTGTAAAACCTTGCCCCTACAAAAATTGGCTTCTAAAATATCGGCAAAGTTTGACAAGATGTGGCACTCTTTGGATGAAAAATTTTAAAGTGTTCTGAAAATCGCAGAGGAATCCAGAGAGCAAGGTAATGATTATGATCAGTGTAGGAAGAAGGAAGCTGAATGTGCCTATCATAAAGGTAAGGGAAAAATTGCTGTAGCAGAATAGGTTGCAAACTTTGTTATAGAGGGAGATGATGAATGTGACATATGCCAATACGAACATCCCAAGGGGTGTTGTCCCATGGTGTTACATCTACAAGAGTCTGGGGTGTATGCATTGAATCCTTGCTTGGCAAAGAGGCAAACACCCCGAAGGTTGCCTTACCCACAAGGCAATCCCAGGCAGTTCCACTAGCAACAAAGATATTATTCAAGTAGAGTGCCACCACAACCTTACAAATACTTTCAGTAATGGCAACACCCATAAGCATGGGGGATGCCACCTCCAAGGTAGTAGTACCCTTATCGACAGCCTGATCCGTATGGGTACTATGTTTAGCAACCTGACTCCCCGTGGGACTCTTCTAGTCACGCGACCTTTCAAAGTCATTATCACCCCCCAGAATACTTCCAAGCACAGTCTCCATCACCTAGGGGGGAGAACCCACATCTCTATTATCCTCCATCACCTTCTCTTGCTTTCCCTACTTAGCAACACCCCACTAAGCTACCACGTACTCCACCTATGCAGGGGGGAATACCACCACAACCACAACAACATAATGCTACGAGGGCTATTCACTTACAATCGGCTCCTCAGCCGAGTGGACCAGAAGTGAAGCCACAGAAACGTCCCTTTTTTTGGCCTAATAACCTAAACATAACCTCACACACACATGTGGCTAGTACCTCTAAACCTCTAATCGCCTCCACCATTCCATCCTTCGAGCAGCCTTCAAACCGAATGCCCTCCAACGTACAAACGGTCATGCTCACACACGTTGTGACTGACTAGATAAAGGTAGGTCATCTTCCTCGGAAATTGATTGATCCGAGAAGCCCCCTCATTTATCTTTAGGTGGTAGGAAATGAGCCATGTAAAGCTCTTTTGGATTCAGGATCGGGAGTTAACTTGATTTCACATGACATGTACAAGACCTAGAACCTGCCTCTGTTAAAGAAGAGCAACATTCAGCTTGAGCTGGTAGACCAATCCATTGCTGTTCTCTTGGGATTGTTAGAAGACATTGTGACCACTATTTGCAGGTGGTCCTATCCTGCTAACTTCCTTGTCATTCATGTTGAGAATTGCAAGGGGAACTTTCCAATCATAATGGGAAGAGCCTGGCTGAGCATGGTGGATGCAAGATTGAGGCTTCGAGATCTTTCCCTTGAAATTTCAAAGAAAAATCCTTTTGGAAAGATCGAGAAGAAGCACATTCCATGCATTGTGTACAGTGACTCTGGGTGCAACTATGTGCAGCAATTGTGGTCCACTAAGTGGACATCTATTCAAGCATGCAGTTGGTCTACTTAGGAATCGCAAGTTCAAAAATGCCTGTACGCAATAGCCACAAATCAAGAAGGCACCCAGTGGCTGACCGCTGACCCTACTAGTAGCACTTTATGCATGGAACCATATGAGGGGCTTGTACGTGCCTATGTAGAAAGCATGGATGATTTGGAAGAGGTCCATCAATAAGTATCTGCTGTTGATGACCTTGATGATTGGGGAAAGTTACAAATCCCTGAAAGTTTTAAACAGGAGCCCTTGGAACTCAAATCCTTACCGACCCATTTAGAATATGCATTTTTGCAGAATGGGAAGTTGGTGATTATCAATGCCACCCTTGCTCTTGAACAAAAGAAGAAGTTGTTGAAGGTGGTGAACAAATGGGAGGCCACTTTTGCATGGTCATATCTTGAATTAATAGGAGTTGATCCCAGGGTTTGCCAACATTGGATTTATATCAATCCCTCCATGAAGCCACGATGACAACCACAAAGGCAATTGAACCCTAAATTGAAATAGGTCGTCAAGGATGAAATCAAGTAGTTGCTGAAAGTGGGGTTCATCGACTCCATTATGGATAGCGAATGGATTAGCCCACTCGTTATTATGCCCAAGAAGGGTGGCAAATGGAGGGTCTGTATAGATTTCTGATTGCTCAACATGGCTACCTTCAAGGATCACTTCCTGCTCCCATTTTTGGACCAAGTGTTGGATACCATCGCAGGGCACCATTATTATAGCTTTTTGGATGATTATAGTGGCTATAACCAAATCCAAATTATGCTAGAAGACCAGGCCAAGACAACATTTACAAGTCCCTGAGGGAATTTTGCATACAAAAAGATGCCCTTTGGCTTGTGTAATGCGCCTGCCACTTTCCAACGCCTTGTCCTTAGCATTTTCCAGTAGCAAATTGGCAATGGGTTAGAAGTCTTCATGGATGACTTCTCTACCTATGGAGCCACGTTTGATCAAGCCTTGTACTACCTTGAGCAAGTTCTAAAACGATGTGTAGAAACTAATCTACGGCTCAACTGGAAAAAGAGCCACTTAATGGTCCAAGAGGGCATTGTTCTAGGGCATTGTATTTCACAAGCAGGGATTAGCATGGATCTTGAAAAGATCAGGGTCATCCAAGGAATTAATAAGAAACCAAGCACTGTAAAAGATGTTTGGTCATTCCTTGGCCACACAGGTTACTACCAGTGCTTCATTGAAAATTTCTCAAAGATCGCCAAGTCGTTGGTGGAACTCACAAAAAAAATATGCTCCATTCGTTTGGACCAAGGAATGTGAATCCACATTTCAAACACTTAAACAGAAACTCATAGAAACTCCAATTCTACGGGCACCTAATTGGTCTAGACCCTTCCACATCATGATGGATGCATCCAACTATGCATTAGGGGTTGTGCTTACATAGTGGAATGACCAAAATGTCCATACTATATCCACTATGCAAGCTGCAGCATTGCGGGTGCTTAGCTTAACTACACCACCACCAAAAAAGAATTAATGGCAGTGGTGTTCGCCTTGGAAAAATTCTGACACTATGTGCTTGGGTACAAGGTGTTTGTGCATACTAACCACAGTGGCATCTGGTTCCTAATGAACAAACCAATGGTGAGTCCCCATATCATATGGTGGATGGTGATTCTTTAAGAATTTGATCTCACTATGGTCGACTGAAAGGGGACTAAGAATGTGGTTGCTAACCACTTGTCTTGGTTGCAATGGGATAATGCTGAAGAGGAGGAGCCACTCTTTGACCAATTTCCAAATGAACTCTTCATGGGAGAAATTGATGAGAAGGTGCCCAAAGAATCACCTTGGTTCAGCCACATCCTCACCTACCTCATAACCTAGGAATTTCCAAAGGAGTGGGACCATCGACAGAAATAACAGTTTCTCCATAAGGCCAAGCACTTCATGGAAATCAATGGCCACCTTTATAAGCTATGTGCAGATGACCTGGTTCGATGGTATGTCCCTAATGATGATACACTGCACGTCCTCCAAGATGCTCACAAGGGCCCTTGTGGGGGCCACTATGCTGGATGATGCACAACCATTAAGATCCTGCTTACAGGATATTACTGGCCTACACTCTTTAGGGATGCACAATGGTTTGCCCGCTCTNGGCAACCATTATCGACTATTCCTGAAACATCGCTGCACGATTTATCCAATAGCAAATCGTAAACAGGTTTGGAGTGCCATGTGCACTCATCTCAGACAATGGAATGCATTTCAAAGGTATCAATTTTTGTAAACTCATGCAACACTTGGGGGTTACCCATAAATTTACAACACCTTATCACCCCAAGCCAATGGGTAGGCTGAAGTCACTAATAGGGAGATCACCAAAATCCTCACTCGAACCATTAGTAAATATAGGAGGCACTGGAGCACCAAACTTAACGATGCCCTCTGGGCCTATTGATCCACTTGGAAACTTCCTATAGGTTACTCTCCTTATGAGTTAGTGTATGGTAAGCTACCGAAACTTCCAATCTAGGCAGAACTCTAGACACTATCTACAGCCAGTGACTTGGGTCTTGACCTGCCACTAGCACAGCGCAAACAACTTATCAACTTAAGTGTGCAAGATGAGAATCAATTAGTGGCCCTATCATCAAATGAGATACACAAGGTCTACAATAAAAAATGTCATGATCTTAGGATTCAGAAGGTAATATTTAGATGTGGAGATAAGGTATTCTACTGGAACCCCACACACATATCGCAACCTACCAAGTTTCAAACATTGTGGGAGGGACCTTACATTGTCTCCAAAACCTTCCAATTCGAGGCCTTGCTTATACACAAACGTGAGCACCCCACGAGAACGTAGTTGGTCAATAGGCAATAATTAAAACCTTTCCGTGAACTCCATCAAACCAGTGCTACCGCCTTATCATCATGGGGACAGCCTCGTTCCATTTTTGGATCTCCTCCTCCCAGCTTAGTCGTGGGTGAGATCGTTCGCCATGCTAATCCACTCTACTAAGCTCCTCACCATTTTTGGAACTTTTTTATTTTTCAACATTGTTCGTATGTTTGCCAATTCTTACTCACTTTTTCTTTCTTTCTTTAATTAATTTTATATTTCTTTGTTTGCTTATTTATGTATGTGTGTGTGTTTAATTTCCAGTTGGTTACTAAGAAATTGTCTTATTGTCATCAAATGTGTGGTGCGGTTGCTATTTGTTGCGATGGGTCACGTGCAATGGTCCACTTATTTTATCTTGCTCCCACTCTCGCATTGTTATTCTTGGAATTTATGTCTACTTTCATCTCATAAAATCGGCAGTGAGTCCACATCATCCACCCATTTATCCACTCCATGGTTTTTCTCCCTTTGGAAACATGCAAACCCCCTTCACTTAAAAACATTTTAATTAATGTGTGACTTGTGTAGTTCCTAGACGTGGGGATGACCCAATGGTTTGAATCGGATGTGACTTCAAGGGGAATGCAACATTTGTCGTACTTTTCTATCCCCTGGGTTGCGAAAGTGTCTTCACAAATTTTTTACGACTCCAAGTTCTTTTATATAAGGAAGCTCCTTGGTAATTTAACCTTGCATGGTGTGGTCCTCATTGCAAAAACACAAAAAAATAACATGAAAAAAAAAACAACATGAGGACTCAAAGCACACCCCTTGGTCAAATGCATGCAAACAAGCATGGGTCTTTGCATGGTGTGGTTCCTTCAAAATAAAAATAAAAATAAAAATAAAATCATAACTATGTGGGAATTCAAAGCATACCCCTTAGACTGCCTCTCATGGGCCACCAGCACTAGTTATGGGACTAGCTTGTCCCCTCTAACTTAGTCCCGTTTCACTTCCTTCCTCTCATGCATGTTGGAGTGGTGGTTCTCTGTAGGTACATTCTTGTCCTCTTGGGGGTGGATGAGTCTTCACATGTTGCTGCGATGTCACTGTATGTGGTTGGTTTTGGGTTTGAACTCGGGAAAGGTCCTACCGGGTCACTTAATCACAACTCCACATGGGGTTTCATGTGATCGATAACCTGAATTCCAATTCCCACTCCTCTCTCTTCATCCATTTCTCTCCACGACTCACCTCACTACCTGTGTTATGTTTTGATGGTTTTTCATGATTTCCGTGAACCCATAATGCTTTAGCGGGTTCTCATGGATGCGAGTATTAACTTGCGGTCACCGTTCCTTGACTTCGGGGTCCACGGACTTCGGTGTTGACAATCTGTAAGGGCTACTAAGGCTATTGCCTGCTATGGGGAGGACCCACTTGCATATCCCTGGTTTTGTTTGTTACTCTCCCATCCTCTTGATTTTGTTGGTTGATCGTTTCCATGCTACCCATCGCTCAAATCCTTCTCCACAGGGTTCTTTCTCACAACATTCTCCTACTTTTGATTCTTTTTCTCACTCTGCTTACCTTCCTCTTTCTTTCAGCTGAGTGCTCACTCTCTCTAGCTCTTAAACTGCCCCAATTTGGCATTTTAAATCAAATTTTCAAGCTTTTATTTGTCTGGTTAACGCTGGTCAATGCTTGCAAACCCCTTGCATCAACTAGGCCTCGTATACATAGGCTTGTCGACACAGCGCAAAAACTTTATATATATCCCCGTTGTGTCATGCATTTTTGATCACTTTGCAAACAAGTTGGAGGGAGATTTTTCATTTTTTTTGCCTCACTTCTTCTTTCAAGCACTTACGTTGTCTACTGTGCATCCTAATCAACCTATCCTTTCCTTATGTTGTAATAGGAGGTATGCTCTTAGTTGTGGGGGGGTGTGAGGTCTATAGAAAAATTAATTAATTAACTTACAATTATTAAAGAATTAATACCTCTTAGGAGAAAAAAGGCAAAAACAACAGTTTAACCTACAACTCATGCATCATTGTTTTTGTTTCTAAACAATCAACTAATACTCCAAGAAATTTAATGGGATGCACATGCCAGCACCATAACTTAGTCAAACTAAGAAGGTGTATGAGGGCCATTTTGAGCAACTTGTACACAATTTAATTAGTGGTTATGTTTGATTGCAGATGGCATTGAAACCAAGGCATCCAAAGGGAGAAGGACCATCACAACCAAGGGACAAGCGACTAAGAATGGGAAGAGGATGAGGTGTGTAGCACCTAGAGCACACAGAGGATTCTCATGCAACTGGCCCCCTCTGCAAAGGACCTGATGTGGAATCTGTTCATCAGATTTCTAAAGAGGAGATCCCAAGAGAACAATTGCAAGGGGATGAGACTCCAACTATAGTGCCACGACTTGAGGTCACCCTGACCTAGGCATGTATTAACGCTATTAGGCTAAGGGAGGTGCAACGAATGGTCCTGTAAGTGTTGAACTTTAGACCATTTCTTGAGAATGCATCAGAATATGTGAAGCTCCAATTGCAAAACTCTCCTGTGTGGCCAATCATCACATCTAGTGGTGAATGGTATTTAGGAGAGACTTATCTCTTCTGGACAAATCGACAGCCGGGGTCTAGAGTAAGAATCAAGGACATCTATGTCTCTTACTCTGCGAAAGCGATCGCACAAGCTCTAGGGTTGCCAGAGACCAGAGCTGATGTGGTAGAGATCCCTAAGTAAGCAGATCCCAAGGTAAAAGGGGAGTGGATCAGGTGGTACTATGGGATGGATCACAAAGAGTTCAGCACTTTGACCACTACATAGAGGGTTTATTCAAAAATTACATCTTACTATTTAAATCCAATGGTAAGACCCAGCAAGATCACTGCCTTCTCCGCTCATGCATGTGCTGCTCTAAGCAAAAAATTCCCAATGAGCCTTCCACAATTATTGTTTTTGGAGATTGAGAAAAGATTCGCTGAAAGTGAACATGGAAGGCGGGCTCTACCCTTTCCTTGCTTAATCAGGAAATTATGCAAATGGGTAGGGATACCACAATACACCAATGATACACTTCGGCACGCCCCGATTGCCTCATGGTGGGAGATGATAAAAGATAAGACTCCGGCCACCACACAAACTGAGGAAGAGCAACAACCACCTCCACCGCCTACGCAAACAATGAGGTCAAGTTCGCAAACAATCGCAGAACATATATGCGAGATCTGACAATTACTGTTGAGCCAACAAGAGCAATTTGTAGGAACCGATGGAGGAGAAGACCCTTTAGTCTATCGCACTACAATGAGCCATCTAGAGTAAGTGGCTTGATCAGTAAGTCTGCTTGCCCGAACAGAAGTACCTGTAAGAACTGATCCTAGTGTTCGAGAAGTAACGGTATCCACCCAACAGTTATTTCCTAAAATTTCAAGAAATGCCACTACTTTTTTAGTACACTTGGAGGATGGAGAGGGCGTGACAGTTCTGGTGATGCAACACCAGGGACAGGAAATTGTGGTTGAAGTGGTTGCTAACATAATTGCTATGGCCCTTAATGCACCGGTGGAACCTGTACCAAATGTACATGGACTTGAAGATGTACAGGTATTTGCAAGGACTTCACATAGTAGGATCGATGCAGCCCAACATGAAGAACTATTGGATTGACTGGTGGGAACCAGGAAACTACTTCCAAATGTCTTTGATCTTCCGAATAACATCACTGTAACCCAATCAGAGTTGCTCTCGGCAAGGGGTAAGAGCCTCATCTTGGAGGGGTAACTCGAAGTAGCTCAAGCAAATTGTTAATGCTTGTCAACAAAAGTTGCCCAATTAAGGGTCCAACTTGCTGATCTAGCTCTCCTCAACTGTCAACTCACTAGAGATGAAGCTTTTCAATAGCCTCAAGTCAAACTCCAGATAGTTGAGGATGAGTGAGATTTGGTGATCTTTGATAAGTCCTTGGTAAACGTTCGCACATATCATCTCAACAAGGACTTGATGGAGGTTCGCTAGGAGAATGTTAGGTTGATCGCAGAAGTTCATCGCCTACGTAATGTTGGTACTAAAAATCAGCACATGAAAAGCTTTATCTACCAACAGCAAGAGGAGCTAGCCAAGGTAAACATTGATGCGAGGAGATTGGCCACCAAAAATTGAAATCTGTCTATGGAGGAGGTTTGAGCCTTGCAACAAAAAAAAGCCATCGAAATCGCCTCTTGGAAAAATGAAGCCATTAAGTTTGAAAAAGTTAAAAATCATTACAAGGACTAAGTGGGATTGTAGAAGGAAGTGAATGAAAAGAAAATTCAAGTTGCAAAAAGCCAAATTGAACCAAGTGCTCCAGCAGCTCCAAGAAGGAGGCGAGGTGTGGCAACCCATCTTTGATGGATTGAACGCCTACAACCAGGTTGAGATTCACCTCAAGGAACTACAGGTTGAAGAAATGATAGAGTACATGGAGTTGGCCAACCTTCGCTATGCAAACCTGGCTATGCTAACAGCTGGAAGACCATGATTTGACCTAGAAAAGCAAGTGGTCACCTCATATTCTTTATACAAGGGTGAGTTCCAAGCGCATAAAGCAAAAAAACAAAACTTGGAAATAGAAAATGCAGAACTCAAGGTTCTCTACACATGTTTTGAAGGGCAATGTGCAATCACTGAGAACTTGGCTCGACAAATGAATGACTACTAGTAGCTACAGACATCAATCCGAGCATTCGACATTGAATGAAAATAGTTCACGGCCTAGTTTTTCAATCTGAAAGAACTCTTCCTTACACTTCCATGCCCTTGGGAGGTTCCAGTCTCAACACACATTGGTGAAGCTACTTATACAGTAAATGATCCCAGAAGAAAAAAAGAGAAAATGAGGGCTATCTTAGAGGCTTTCTGGTTGCCTCTGGAAGTTGCAGTTGCTGCAGGACAACCATTGTCCATGTCACCATTGCCACATGCGTCAAAGGCTGGTGAAGGTCCATTAGAATCGCCACCACCAGGGACAGTGTGATCTTCTCTAGCAATTTTTGCATCTTTTAGCATAGCAAAAATCTAGGATCTTTGAGGTATTCAATTTTATCTCTGAACACCACCATTTTGTAATTTGTTCTTCTCTGTACACTCGGGCACTTAGTGCGTCAGTAAAGTTGGTGTTGTGTCATGTGTGTCATCTCATGCATGTTGTAATAAGAACTTCATACATTCCAAATTGTAATAAAACTAGAGGACAAATTGTATACATAGCCCCATATACACGGCCACATCGACACGACCCCGTTGATGCATCTATCCATGCGTCTACGTGGCCTCGTTGACGCAGTGCCTGTTCTAGCCTATAAATAAGTGTGCTTGCACTACACTTAGGTATCTTTTTGGTAGTTGTAGCGAAGCTCTTGCAGTTTGTTTCTGCGAGAGTTAGAATATTTTCCAAGCGCTCATAGTAGGTGTGAGAAAGGTGCCTGACTCTTTATTTAAGCACTAATGTACCTGAGCCCATTGGTGTGACCAGCAATAAAGATGAGCTTTTCAAGCATTCCTTGCAGCAATTGGACTTAGTCATTTGAGCATTTAATAGTTTAATATTTCTATGCTTTAAGAATTCCTTAAGCTTTCATTGTTATTACTTTAATCATCATCACTCTTTTATAGCTTGTAAAAACCATAAGTACGACCATCTCGAACGTAAACCCAACACTTGGCAACTCAGTGACGCTTAACGTCTGGTAACCTAGTAGTGGTTAGGGGATGCTCAAGATGTGCACGGAAGATGGGATCAGATACTTATGCTAGGAAGAGTTAAGAGATAGATTAGGATAATTATAGATTACGTAATATTCCATTCCTTACACTTCATTTCAAGAATTAGACGCTAGAAGATAAAGTGAAAAAGCCATAAAAATCATTTACCTCAATCTCACTTAACCATTGTAATCAGAACTTCACAAGTGAGGTTAGGAAGACAATGACCATTCTAACACAAGGTTTTGCTGGTTGGGGTTTGGTGTATGTGAAGTGCTTCTACGGAATTCGACCGAGTTGCATGTGAACGCCCATAATTTGCATGGTTGGGTGTAGGGGTACCTAGCCGCTCATCAATATATAATATTCAAATTAGATCTTTATCAACAACTCCTGTGAATGAATGCAAAAAATTCATTCATATCAAATTCAAACCTTTATTAAATCCATGTTCATAGCAAATTCAAAGTAGATTTCTTTTAGTGTATCATGTTGGCTATATGTTTTGAGATATATTTATAGTCAAACTATTTCAGGTACTTGACTTTCCCATTTTTTATTTTCTTTTACCACTAAGTGTAGAGTTCTTAGTTCAAGTCACACTTTCGGCATCTTTATGTTTTATGAAGGTATTTTTTTGGTTCCATGTAATTAAAAAAAATGTTTTGGATTTCCTTATACCTTTTTTCTTTTTCCTCATACCTCTTTCTTTCTCTCCCCTACATAGTTAAATGCAACTCAATTATTAGTTTACTAATAACTTTATTAGTAAGCACTTGATAAAGCCATATAAGAGACTTATGAAACAACTTTAAAAATATACTTTACATATTTGCATTTTCTTAAAAATAGTCTCAAATAAGTAATTTTCTCAAGCAAGGGATATCAAATCCTATTAGAAAATAAATTTTTTAAAAATTATAAGATGAGAAAACTATGGATATGACTAATATCAACATCTCTACTAGGTAGTACTATGTTATAATGTTCTATAAATCTTGGAGTGTACCTATATTTTAATTATTTCAAGTTCCAACATCAACATCTTATTCCAATGAAATTTTCAAATAGTTCAAAGGATAAAAAGGAAAAAAGAAAAACTAAAAGACAAGTTGCAAAAATTGTTAAAGTTAAGTTTTAATACAAAATAAAATTTGGATGTAGGCCCCATTAAAAAATAAATTAAAAAAATTATAACATGATAAAACTATGGATGTGAAGTGCTTGAGAATTATTTTTGGAAAGCATAAAATAAGAAAAATGACATCATCTCATTAAAAATTTTTATAACTATGAACTTTTGAAATAGGATGGAATAGAAAAAAACTCCAAACGAGTTGGAAAGTTTGTTAAAGTTGATGATTATTACCAAATAAAAGTTTTTCAAGAGTTAATTGAAAGCCTTGCAACAACCTAGTACTTCAAATCTAAATGACGTCTTCCATATTGCACAAAGAATGTTTGTAAAAAAATTGAATTAAAATCTTTTATATTGCACAAAGGAAATCTTAGAGTCTCAATACCTAATTAGAAATGACAAATTCTAATAAAAAAAAACTTGGCAAATTAAATACCACACAAATGCTTAATCTTATTTTAAAGTTGAAAAGAATGATTGAATCTAAGCCAAATATAATAATCTTCATTAATTGTTGCATTATTTATTCTCTATTGATTCTATAAGGGGGAATGACTAGTGCTTGAGCTAATAACTAGTTTGAGTTTTGATTTTTTTAACTTTTTAAAAATATCTTAAAATAATTAAAAAATAAATATTTAGATATAATAACTAGTTTTGAGGGAGGTAAATAATGGCTACAAAAACAAAGATTTCAATATTACAAAAAAGAAAATAAAAATAGAAAAAGAAAACATTAGTGATGAGAAATAAGAAAACAATAAGGAAACATACATACATATGCACAAAAGTCCATTAATAAAGAAGGATGTTATTGATATTAAGAAAATCAGAGTACATCACATGCTAAGTGATGAGTGGCAAGTATACCCTATGTCCAAGCATATGAATTACAAGTGTTCACATGCAATTTGGTAGAATTCTGTAGACATTAGTTCTCTAAATGCACATTGACTAGGATAGTGAATCTAAGGATGTGCTTGTTGTCTTCCTGGTTCTGCTTGTATAAGTGCAAGTGTCTGGTTAAGTGTAACCAAGGCACATGATTTGTATCATTTTATATTTTTTATCTATTTTGTCCTAACCATAAAATAAAGTAATTAAGTACTAATTAATCTAAAAACTATCTAGTGCCTTAAACTATTTCCTAACATAGGCATTCAGTCCCACCTACCATACACATCCTGAATGCGTTATACTATTTCTAGCTTACCAAGTGCTAGCACTACTGGGATTACCAAGTATTAATGCTATGTTCAAGGTGGTCGTACTTATGTGCATTAATTAATTCTTATTTAATTAACCAAGGACACTAAAGTAAATTGCATAAATCATAAAGTGCATTAAAGTAAACATTAAGCTAATTTCAAATGCTACAAGGTTTATTAAGAAGCTCATTTTATTGTTGTTGCATCGAAGTGTCCAAGTACATCAATGTTTGAATAAGGATTTGTACACTTCTTGATTCCTACTGCAGGCACTTAGAAAATATTCTAACTATTGGGAAGGTAACTTTGTTAAGCCACTAAATGAATGATGTCATAAATGTAGTGGGTGCATGCATTTATATAGGTAGACACAGACATTTGTTGACACATATGTGTCCACGTGACCTCATTGACGCAATCTAACCGATGATTCATTAGACCCCACGATTGACTAAAAACTCATCCTAGAGTAAACAAAAGGAGCAAAAAACTTCTTACAAAATTTGGAAAGGTATGGAACCAGCAATTGACTAACTGAATTAAATTGATGCTAAGTGTGTAAGTGTACAAATTTACAATGTTTACACAAATAGTTATTCACGAGAATAAAATTGACAATTGGAATTCCTCTAATGGGTAAAGACAAGAAGAAAATCAAATAGTCCCAAGAGGTGGAGGTTCCTGAGGTGTCGAAAGACCTTCCCCTACCACTAATTCATATGGTGGTTGAGGTTGAGGTTGAGGTTGTGGTGGTTGTGGCAATCTTGCTGCAGTTTCTATTGTTGGTGGAAGACGAAAAGCATCTAGCAAAGCTTTCATCTTATCCTCCTTAGATTGGGGATCATACATAGTCCATACAACATTATTGATGTGAACTAGTATAGGAACATCCCATAGACAGGGAATTGTTGAGAACAACTCCTTAACATTGATAAACAAGATAGCGAATTGTTTGCATTCAATGTTGAACTCTTTGACAACATTTTGTAGCTCCTACTAGTCATTCATTCTCTTGGCTAGGTTCTTCGCAATGGAATTTTTGGCACATTTTGGCCATATTATGGAGTAGGAATAAAAAAAGTATCATAAGTTTTTTTTTAAGAAAGGGGGTATGAAGATATGTACTTGAAGATTATTATTAATCTTACCTGTTTCAACTTTAGGAAGCTATTCTGTTTAGTGATGCTATTTATTCATATTCTCCTTTTCTAAGGTTTAATTCATTGTTCAAGATAAACCCATTGCAAAACCATTATATTTGGGTGAACATGTTTAATTTAAAAATATATATTAGCAATATTAGCAATTTTATAATTCCAAGTCCAAGGAAAGAAAAACGATTAGAGGGGTACTGTAGGAATACCATTACGATTCCAGAAATTTTTTAAAAAATATAATAATAGTCAAGCAAAGGTTCTGGCTCAACGTTATCACTCGCTACCACTTACTGCCATTAACACCCATGGCATGTGGCCTCCATAGCATTGATGGGTCAAATCATTGTGAAGACATGACAAGAATAAGAATTAAATCCCTCATAACCCTATTCCTCAGTTCTCAATTCTCTCTTTTGTAAAGATTTCCTCATTTGTTGCAAGTGTGCCTCCAGTGCTCAAAAAATTACCTACCAAGAAAGGAATATACATAGAGAAATGAAAGTGAATCCAACCTTTTCATTTTGTTTGAGGTTTGATAGTGCTAGGGTGTTATTGTTTGAGCATTTCTCAAGACTCTGCAATTGCTCTATTTCAGTTTTATTTCTTAGAGGTAAAATTTGCAAGAGTAGGGTTAACTTGGATGGACAAGAGAGCTTTAGCCTACCTTGTTTTTTCAAAAAAAAAAAAATGAAATATATACAAATAATGGATGTCCCTAAAAAACTATCCAATGGACTTGCAACTAAACAAGTAAGAACAAAAATAATTTCAAATGGTAGTGTTGCCTATCGTCACTCCACCGGTAAGTAAAATTGCAAGAAGATATGGGAGTTTCATTGCCACCTTAGCCATCGATTCTTGTGCTCATTCCATTGCCATCATTATGGTCACTAATGAGTTTTGGTTTGTCACATCGACTAGGCCCCATCAATGCAGTTAATTGCATTTACACAGCCCCATCGACGTAGGGGTCTATCCTAGTCTATAAACACGTGCTCACTAGCCACATTTATGACATCAATTCTCATAGTAGTAGTAGAGCTCTTGTAGTTTTTCTATTCAAAAGTTAGAATATTTTTCCCAACTGCCTGCAACAAGATTCATTAAGTGTACGAATCTTTATTTGAGCATTGTTGTATCTGAGCATGATAGTGTGTGTGGCAATAAAGACGAGCTTTCTAATACACCTTGCAGCATTATGGATAGATTAAATATTTCATTTATGCATTTAATGTTTTCAATTACTTATTCAATGTTTTCCAATAATTAAGCTAATTAAGATAATTGAGTAAGATAAGCTAGATAGATTAAATACATAAGTATGATCGCTTCGAGCGTAACATGTATTCACTTGGTAATCCTAGTAGCATTATTGCTTGGTACGCCCAGTAACGTAGCACTTGGTAATGCAACAGTGGATATGTGGGTTCAAGACATGTACAGAAAGTGGGACCAAATACTTATGTTAGGATTAGCTAGAGGCCATTAGGTTAGTTACATTGAATTAGCCATTAAATTACCTTGTCTTTATCTCTATTCAAGCATCAAGATTATAAAACATAAAACTATAAAAACTCATATGCCTCAATTACACTTAACCATACCATGTGCTTCACAAGTGTAATTGGGAAGACAACAAATGACCTTAGGGAAAGGTTCATTGCCTAGTAGTCTAGTGCACTAGAAAATATAAAGTCCACAGAATTCAACTAGATTACATGTGAATGCTTTGTGATTCATATGGTTGGGTGTAGGGGTACCTCATTACTCATCAGTTGCCATTGTTTCCCCATAGGTCATCACCGTCTCCATCTCAATGTTATCTGGTTCTAGAATGTCATTGGAAATGGGCTTTGATTAAAATTCTGTTGTAATGACATCAGCCATGGTAGTTGCAAGTCGAAAGGACGACATATGGCAAAAGGTATCAAACCCTATGTGTGCTAGGATTTGGGTAACTTATTCTACATTGTTGCAAGGTAAATTTTTGAAGTTGTTGTTGTTGACACCCGCATCATTTCTATTGACATGTCCAAAATGAACTTGGTAAAGCTTATCAACAAGACATTGAAAGTGTGAGTTTTTGTAAACTTCGAGTTATTTGCCTAAACTAACGATGGTTATTATCATATAATACAAACACATACCTAAACACTTGGTCTAAGCATATGTTATCTCCTTTAATTAGCCAATCATATGTTTACTTGGTTCCACTTAAATAAAAACTTAATTTAAAATGGAGGAAAAGAATTTATAGGATATTTGTACAACTTGCTATATGAAGAAGACATTTGGCTATAGCTCCTTTTATTTCTATGAAAATTGTAACTTCCTATGATAACTTTTATGATATTTGTTACCAAGGAAGCACTTGGCACCTATAGCTTAAATTTCTCATAATTCCCATGGAAGTTATAACTTCTATGGTGGTTATAAATTTATATGCTTAAGGTATTTGTAAGACCCATAACTTCTCATGATTATTGTAACTACCTTAAGGTCACTACAATAGGACCTTCAAAGATAAATTAAAAAGAAGAGGAAGATTGGGGAAAAGACACTGATGAGCAGTGAGTATACCCTATGCCTAACCATATGAATCATAAGCATTTGTGCATGATCTAGCTGAATTCTAAGGACTTCTAGCCTTCTAAGTACACTAGTCTCTAGGAGGTAAAACTAATCATTACAATCGTTGTCTTCCTAGTTACACTTGTGAGTACAAGGATATGGTTGAGTATAACTGAGGCATATGATTTTTATTTTTATTTTATGTTCAAGTCACCAAAGAATGAAGAATAGTGAATAAAGATATTTAATTGTTAATCTAATCTAATCAACTAGCTAACACTTAACTAATCTTAACATAAGCATTCGTTCCCACTTGCCATACAAATCCTGAACAGGTATAATGCAACTAAATTACCAAATGTTAAGCGTTACTGGGATTACCAAGTGTTAGATGTATGCTTGAAGTGGTCCTACTTATGTGTTTAAATTAATTGCTATTTAATTTAGCTTAATTAATTAATTACTTAATTACTCAATACAAAAAATTTACAGGCCTTTTATTAATAGCTTAAAATATTAAATGCATAAAGGAAACAATTAATTTATTTCAAAGTGCTACGAGGTTTATCAGAAAGCTTGTCTTTATTGCCACATACACTACAATGCTTAGGTACAACAGTGCTTGAATAAAGATCCATACACCCTTTAACTTCTACTATGGACACTTAGAAAATATTCTAGCTTTCGAGAAGAAAAACTACTAGAGGTTCGCTACAACTTATGAAAAGAATGCCATAAATGCGGAGGATGGTCCACATTTATAGGTGAAATCAAGATGCCTCGTTGACGAGTACATGTCAATGAGTCAAACCCTACATCAATGAGATCAAACCATGATGCTTCATTAGACATTTGAAGAATTCTTATAAGATGGCTTGTTGAAGACATCAATTCAGTTACTTTGTTTTAATCCTATGACTTTATTTTTTCCCATTTTATTTTAGTTGCTTAGATAATGATTTAAATAGTATCATGATTGGCATTTAATTTTGTGATTTATCCTAGGTTGCTTTTATAGCTCTATTTTTGCACAATACTAGACTCCTATTAAGATTTTCCATAGAAGAGCTCATGTTGTTGGAAGCCTCAAGAGCAATTTAATAGTAGTATCTTAATGAAATTACCTACTTTGATCATAGAGGATCTAGGAAAATCTTTGGTATTTTGATGGGACTAAAATACTTCTTTATTTTCAAAGTTTATTTCCTTGGTATTCAATCAAGAAATTGTCAAATTTTTTGAAAGTTCAATTGAATGCAATCTTTGACATCTATTAACTAGCCAAAATAGAGACTTGTACTTTATGGTTTATGCAACAATTTTTGGTAGCATAATAAGATGGTCTTTATGAAATTACTTGTTGAGCTCTGAAAGTTTGGATGATTTGTAGTTATTGAATTGGGAATAGATTTATTGTGAAGTGTTTTCTTGTGTCAATTTATCTTGCTTAAATATTTAAGATTTCACACAAATATGCTTTCTTTTCTTTCTCTTTCTATGTATATTGAATCTTGCTCTATTTCTGATTTTCTTTTGGAACTTTCTCTCTGGGGAAAATTAGGAGTAGATTGGTAGAATTTTGTTCAAATGTTTTTGTAAAATTTTATTTGTTACAAGTAGGTATTATAAGGACTGTATAGACTAAGTGATTGAACAAAATAAGAATCTCCAACAAATCATAGTATTTGACAAAGTTAGTGAAATCTCTTTTATGATAGTCAATTACAATTTTATACATCACCTAACCATTTTAACATTTGCAACACCAAACACATACTCACATCTAATATACTAAGTTTATTTAAAGGTATCTAGGCCTTGGTGTTGCTAGAGACCAGAAAGCACCTCAACCCTATTTGAAGAACACCTTTAATCCCATGACTTCCAAGGTCCTAAGACCGTGACACCACCCCACATTGGCAATCTGGTCCCAAATGGTCATCAACAGTTCTTTTGACACTAGAAGGAGGGCTGAAAATTTATCCTTAAAGTTCATAAGCCTAATAGTCCTAACACATCAATAGTTCTTTTTTGCTAGAAGGGTTTAAGAAATTAGATACTATTTTTAGTTCATGACCAAGAAGATTGATAGTTTGGAAGATTTCAAAGGTTCCAAAGAAATTCTTGATTATAAGACTCATTGTTCATTAAAAGAATAACATAAGAAGGTTTTTGAGTTTGAAACAAGTAGTGGAGTAAAGACGAGAAAGATAAGAAGATCACCCCTTCTATCTGGGTTATTAGTTTATAAGAGAAAGTCAAAGAAGTATAAGAGTTAAAAAATTAAAAAGAATTATAATAGGATGGTAAATCCTTGGCAAAGAGTTATACCTTTAGGTTTTCAAAATTACTACAATATTCCTAAGGTAGTTTACAAATATTTGCCTAAACCTTTTATTCCTGGAAAATCTTACTTAGCTAAAGAGTATATTTGCATATTTGAGTTAGCTTTGGCTCATGCAAATGTTCAACATTAAGATCAAGCTTGTAGATTCCTTATAGTAAATTTAAAGGATATGGCTTAGATTTGGTATTTGAACTTATGAAGCAACAATATCACAAGTTGGGATAATATGAAGAGTCTTTTCTTGGACTAATTTGGCAATCAATTAGATCAACAACAAGGAGTCAATTAGAGATTTCAGCATCAAGTTTCAACAAATTTATGGGCTCTTTCAAAGAAAATATAGAACATTAGCCGAAATGGTTAGAGATACTTATCCTAAGGTTGTGAATCCCAATATTTTAATTTGGCTAAGGAAAACTCCAAAGTTGTTAACATTGAATGACTACTTTAGTGAAGCTATACAATTAGAAAAATAGTTAAACTTGAATCATGAAGATATTATTACAACTCAAAAAAGAGAAGAAAAAATGATGATTCATATGCAAGATTTTGCTCAACATAAAGCATTATGAGGTCCATCTCATATTAAGATAAAGCAAGAGTTAGAAAGCAAAGAATCTAAAAAAGGATAGTTAATGAGAGACTTGTCCAACAAAGTAGTGAAGCTAGAGAAATCTTTGGCAAAAGTTAAAATCAAGGAAGATAAGAAAAATAGAAAACATAAACATCAAGATACTAAGTTAGTAGAAGATGAGGATGAAAGTGATCTTATCATGTCCAACTTCCTTGATATTGAATCTGATAATGAGCTATCTAATGTTCATTATGCAAGCAAATATTCTAACAATGGATCTAGTGATACCTCTACTATATCAAGTTTTGAAGAAGATATACCATCAGATGAAGAGTGTAATAACAATAAGGAAAATGGATATAATCTGCGATCAAAAGGAAGATTAACTACTTCTAGGCCTCTAAAAGTCATTTCTAATCAATCTACTAAGAGAAAGGGTTTTGAACCAAATAGAAAAGAGAAAAATAAAAATAGAGAAGCTCAAGTAGAGTAAAGTACTTAAAATCAAACTTTCAATAAGTGGATAAAGAAACCAAGCTTTTATGGAGATAGAGAATATGATTTAATTAAATATCTTAAATATGTTAGAGCCAACATTAATATATATCAATTATTGTAGATTGGCGATCATCAAATAAAAGCTTTAGAGTTTATTAAAGGTAAAAAGAGAGTTGGAGAATCAAAATTAAGCTATGTGTTAAACAATGATGAGAAAACAAAACCTAGCTATGATTGTACTCTTAATAGGGAAGCTCCTCCTTTTCTTTTGATAATGAAGTTAAAGGACAAGTATCTTCACAATTTTTTAATTGATTCTAGAGCTACATATACTATTATGTCATTATCTATATGCAAAAAACTTGGTATGATTCCAGAAAAATCAAATAAAAGGATCATTCAGGTGGATAAAGATAGAGTGAAGATTGTGGGTCATTTGCCCAATGTTCTATTAGAAATCGCTTCTGAACCTTGTATGAAGAGTAGAATAACTATTCAAGTAATAGATATACTAGATTCACATAGTCTTTTGTTGAGTAGAAGTTGGAGTAAACATTTCTCAAGTTATATATCAACATATTGACACATGTGGCTACCTTGGAAAGGGAAACCAAATCAAATTTACATATATAGTGAACAATTGATGGTTGAAAACATTGCTTGAAATGGAAAGAACACGATTGTTAAAACAAGAGCTATTGAAACCAAAATTTGCACACTTTAAGAAATGAATAATTTGGAAAAAGAACAATCTCAAAATGAGAGAAAATGGAAATTGTACTTTGATGGTTCTTGTAGCTTAAAAGGCACACAAGCTAGAGTAGTTCTAGTAAAAGATGATTTTCCAAAAATATTCAAAGAAATTCATCTATCTTTCCCTTGTACAAATAACAAGGCTAAATATGAAGCTCTAAGTATTGGAATTAAAATAGAATTGGAAAAAGGAATAAGTGTAATCACCATAAAAGACAACTCAAGATTGGTACGTGAATAGGTCAAAGGTAATAATGTAGTAAAGAGTTCATTCTTGTGATCCTATAAATAGTGTGTTTACAAAATGCTGAATCAATTTCATCATTACCAAATAGAACATATACATAGAGAAGATAATTATATAGCAAATGACTTAGCAAAAGTAGCTTCATCATTAGATGTGAAAATGATAGAAAGTTATGAAGATGTAATCATCAAGAATAAACATTAGCCATCAATACCAGACAACATAAAGCATTTACAAGTATTTGAAGATGATGATCAATTGCTTATATTCTTGAGAAATAAACAAGAATTTAAAAGTTAAATCATACTTAAAATAACATCAAGGTTTGGGATAAATTCCATTCCTAAAAAAGTGATTGATTATGAACGTAAGTTTTATAAAAATTTACTTACTAGAAAGGATATATAGAATCTAGATGATCAAGCTTATGAATTAATGAATTTCGAATCTACTGAGTTACCAAAGATGCTAAATGTCACAAAGGATAAGGATTTAGTTTTTAAGAAAAATTTATTGTTACTTCTAAAAAATAATTTAGAAAATTTTGCTTGGTCTTATGATGATCTTAAAACTTTTAGACTAGATGTGATGACACATAAGATTCATTTAATAGATAGTTGTAAGAAAGTTTAGAAAAAATAAAGGAAATTTAATCCATCATTTGAGCCACCTATTTGAGTTAAGATTAAGAAGTTATTACAAGCCCAAGTCATATATCTAGTTCAATATTTGACATGGCTTGCTAACCTTGTACCGGTAAGAAAGAAGAATGGTGATATCAAACTTTGTGTGAATTGCAAAAAATTGAATAAAGCCTCAGGAGAATATATATACCCACTTTTTAGAACTGATGAAATGTTGATTAAAGTATCAAGTTGTCAGGTATACTCTTTCCTAGATGGTTTTTCAGGCTATAATCAAATCATGGTACATAAGGATGATAAATATAGCACAAAATTTACTACAAAATGGGGAACTTTCCTTATCAAAGAATGTCATTTGCATCATCAAATGTTGGAGCTACTTTTCAAAGAGTAATGGATTTAGCCTTTAAAGGTTTAATAGGTCAATTTTTTTTATTTAGATGGTATCACCATCTTTTCAAAAAGGAAGGAAGATCATATTGGTCATCTTTAACAAGTTTTTGAGATATGTTGCGAGTATGGTATTTCATTGAATCTTAAGAAATGTATCTTTGGAGTTAAATCTAGAAGTTTAGTAGGCCATGTAATTTGTTAAGAAGGAATTGCTATAGCTAGCTCCCAAATTCAAGCAATATAGAAGATTAAGTATCCTACAAGTAAAAAGTCTCTTAGATCTTTCTTTGGGAAGATAAATTTCATTAAGAAATTTATCCTTGAATTCATTGAAATTACTAAACCTCTAATGCATATGCTAAAGAAAGATGTCCTAGTAGAGAAGACACTGGAGTCAGAGAAAGCTTTATCAAAAACTAAGAAAGCTATTCAAGAAGCTTCTTACTTGGTAAAAAAAATTGAAAGATGACTTTTGGTTATATGCTTTTGCTTAAATGATTCAATTGTTATCATTTTAACTCAAAAATATGATGGACAAGATGAACCGTTTGGATTTTTTGGATATCAATTGAAAGGTTTAGAGCTTAATTATTCAGAATTAGAGAAATAAGCATTCGTAGTTATTAAGGCACTTCAACATTTCAAGTATTATTTGGAAAGCTCATTAGTTCACATCATGCTAATAGAGCCTACAGTTAAACAATATTTAGCCTAAAATGAAATTGGATTGAAAAGAGGAAAGTGGCTCATAAAACTTCAAAGTTTTAGATTTTCGTTAGAAATATGAAAAACCATTAAAGGAATGGGATTATCCAAGTTAATAACTAGAAAAGATGAAGTATGTGTGCTTAAGACTCCTAAGGAAAATTCGTATGATGAAATTCTAGAATTCCTTGATATATGAAAGGTTTCAAAAAACTTAACTGCAAGTCAAAAGTGAGTTTTCTTTACAAAGGTAAATAAATTTGTGATTAAAGATAGAGTGTTATATAGAAAGGATTTTAGAGGGGTTTTGTTCGAATGTGTTCACAATGATCAAATTGGTCCTATCTTAGAATAATTTCATAATCATTTTAATTTATTTTATGAATATCCTAAGTCCACTATGCGACATATACTTTGTTACGGTTTTTACTGGGCTACTATGTATCAAGATATTAGTTTGAAAATTCAAAAATGTTACAAATGTCAAATTCATGGGACAAAAGTCAAAAAGTCTAAAGCCCCTTTAAAATCGGTAATAGCGGATAGACCATTTTAGCAATGGGGCTTATATTTCATGGGTACAATTACTCCATCGAGAGTAGGACACAAGTTTATTGTCACAGCTGCTGATTGTTTTACTAAATTTTCTAAAACAAGGGCTCTAAAAAAACATTTAGCATCAGATGTGATTAAGTCCTTGGAAGATCAGATTTTAAGTTGTTTTAGTCTACCTGAAGTGTTGGTATCTGATAATGGACCTACTTTTTAATCTGAGGAATTTATTACATGGGTGCCAAAAAATTCTATGTTTATATTTTCTTCTTCAAATTATTATCCACAAAGAAATGGCTTAGCTGAATCTAAAAATAATAAGCTTATTTCCTACATTAAGAGATCCCGAAATCTAGAAAATTGGATTGATTATTTGCAATCTGCATTATGGACTAATCGTACTGTAAGAATTACAAACAGAATTATAAGTTTGGCATCAGATTTTGTGCAAAAATATAGTAAAAAAATTGATAAAAATAGAAGTTTCATGAATTTTCTCATCAAAAGAGAAGCTGAAATGCATAAAGTTAAAGATAATTTATTAAAGAATGCTTCTCAAATCAAAAGGTGGTTCAATAGAAAGGCTCTGAAAAGGACTTTTAAGGTCGGTAATCTTGTATTATTATGGAATATGAAAAAGTCAAATAAGTTTTTAGCAATATGGACTAGTTTGTTTTAGATTAGAAAATAATTATCCAGAGATACATGCAAATTATCGACGCTAGATGGGATAGAGTTGCAGTTTCCATATAATGCTTTGCATATAAAACATTATTTTGGACAACTGCCCACAATTTGAATCTATATGTATATAGTATAATAATATATATATGTGGGTGTAGGTAACTATAATAATATTTAGTATACATAGTAGTAAATAATGAAATTTTAGTAATAATATATATATCTAACATTCATATAGTCTTATATAACATCTAACCATAACATATATATCCTATACGTATGTTTAGATAAGTCTATTTAGTATTATTAAAACATGTATATGTTAGAGTACTAGTTTAAATAATATTTAAGTTAAAGTGTTAATTAAATTATTTAATTTATATTATCTCAAGTAATCATTACTTGTTCTTTGTATAAGTGGGAGTGACAGTTAGATAATTACTTGGTGGTGAATTAATTTCAATAACCAAATAGTGGAATTCAAATTAGCCTACCGTATAATGATGGAAAGATAATTAATTTTGGCAAAGAGGCAAAGTTGGTTAGTGAAATTGGTGGGAATTTCAAACTTTCTTTACACTATAAAAAGAGATGTGGATTGCTTAGGATTTCATCATTTCTCAATTCAATACTTAAGTGGAGAAAGTATGTGAAGTGTTTAAGTGTGAGGAAGAAGATGGTTCTTAGAGAAAGAGTAGTAAGAAGGCCATTTATCCCATATGTCATGGGATGTTGTCCAAAACATGTGTTGAGGGCCTATTGTAAGGCAACCGCCCATGGAGCATTAAGTGAAAGCCCTTTCCTATTGTGGCTTTCAGATGAGTTTAGATTTCTTATCGGTGGACTTTCCATACATTCCAATGTTTGGGGTAGCTTTCATGAATGTAATAATCAAGCTGAAGATCAAAGGTAATCTAGTAGAGATGATTCCTGGGGAGAAGCTTTTATGTCTCAAGACACAAAAACATCTAATTGGGGAGAACCTCAAAAATTAGTAGCTAAAGAGATGGATGCAACGAAGACAAAAACAATTGTGGAAGATAAAGGTGAAGACCAAGATGAGACTTCAACTAGGTAAGAAGAGGAAAGAAAAGCATTCATTCCAACTAAGATAACATATGAAAAGAATCTCAATATGATAATCCCTAAGAGAGTTATTCTAACTATTCTCTTTCCACCCATAGAATAGTTTATATGATATTGAGTTTGCATAGTTTCCTAAGTTTTATTAGGAATGAGGTTTTTATTTCATTAAATCTTAAGTTCGATGAAAGTTTTCCTCAAAACAGATTTCTATTTCTATTTAAAAAGAAAAGTTTCCAATCAAGTCTATGTTTTTTAGATAAAGTGTAAAAAGGGTGGAATGAAATGTGTTTATGTGTCCATGGCTGCATCCAAGGGTTCATTTGTTCTTTGTCTCTAGCATTGGATTTGCTTTCTCAGATTGGACACTTGGGAGTATGTTTGATATTTGTCACTTAACATCTCAAGCATCATACTCCATCTATGAATTGGTTCCAAATCCAAAGAGTGGTACCAAATTTTGGCTTCTTTTGTAAGTATCGTGAAAGGGTTGAAGATGGGTCTATGGATCTGAGTTATCCTTCCCTCCCCCCCCTGATGAGTGGTGAGGTACCCCTACACTCAACCATACAAATACAAGCGTTATACGCGCAATTCGGTTGAACTCCAAGGACTAAGTGCTTATGCACCTTATGGAATACTTAAGGTTAATTAATCGTTGTATTCCCAGGCTTACTTGTATTGTCATGGTTGTATGGTTAAGTAAGTCTGAGGTATATGATTTTTATGTCTTTTATCTTTTTATCACCTATGCTAAGAGAGGAAAGGGTGAAGAGACTAAGTAACTAACTTTCACTAACTAAGCTTTAATCATCCTAGCATCAGTATCAATTCCCACTTGCTGTACACACCTTGAACTAGTGCAACGCTACTAGGATTACCAAATGCTATTCGGTACTGGGTTACCAAGCGTAGCACACGTGCTCAAAGTGGTCGTATTGGATGCACTTAACTAGGAGTTGAGGGTTGAGAGCGATTAATTATCTAAGAAAGCATTTAAGCATTTAACATTAATTAAATCCTAATTAGCTTATTCCATGCACTGCAAGGTTTATCAGAAAGTTTGTCTTTATTTCCGTACACAAATGTGTGCTCAGGTACAATTTGCTCGAATAAAGATCTATTCACTTTGAGACTCCTACTGCGGGCACATGGAAATTATTCTATCTTTGGAATGGTAAAACTGCCAGAGTTTAGCTAAGGGTCTAGATCTAGATGAGGAAACAAGAGAAAGACGCCTCTTATTTATAGACAAGGCAACGGATTGTGATATCGCATACGCGATATCATAGGGGCTGACGTGATATCGTGGCCCATGCGATATCACGCATCATAGCCCCATGACTGAATGAAAACTCGTCCTCGAGTTCCTTACAAAATATTGGGAAGGTATGGGATTATTGACTTGAATGACACTAATGGTAAATGGGATGACATGTGAATGGATCATCATTACAAAACATGACAAAATTTAGTGTTCATGACAACAAGAGTGAACATTATACATATTTGACATCCAGCCTTATTTGGCCGCTAAGAGAGAAGAAAGAAGAGAGAGAGAAAAAATGAAGTTTGTTGCTGCCGATGCCAAGATTTCACTTTTCATTGTCCATCTATAAGCACACCATCAATCTTGTCCCTTACATAACTACTTCAACACCAGTCCATTCCAAGTGTTTCCTCCAAATCCAATCCATTGTTGTATGATTGCCATCTGCACACACAACACAGTTTGATATTAGCAAGGATAAATGAATCATAATGCAATTGATACCTTGCTTTGATGTAGGTCCATTGGTTGAGTTGTGATATGGCTGATACAGATTTGGAGAAATAATACTAGTGACTGCCCGAGGTGTAGGGATTAAGAGAAAAATCAAAAAAATTGGACCAGGACCCCCATGACTGAGAGTGAACCTCCAGTAGCGATAGAATGGAAAAAGATAAGGAATAAGAAGAATGGAGAAAAAGAAACAACAGCCACGCCAATAAAATGGATGCCAAAGATGGAGATGAAAAAAATAGATGGTGATTGTGGAAATGTTTAAAGGAAAGAAGTTAACGGATGCACCAAATAGGAATGCCAGTGGGTCCTCCCCAAAGTAGGCTCATGTCCTTAATTCCCTGATAATCCCACATTCAAAGAATCTATAGGCTCTAGGAATGTCATTTGGAGACAAGATTTAAAGTCTTAACCACAATAATTTACCAAAAAGAAAACAATGCATCCACCAAAATATAGACTACTGATACAACCAGAAATAAGGTGATAAATGGGGAAAGAAGGATGGAAAGAAGAGAATGGAATGGAATCTGAAGAACTAGTAGATCTCATTTCAAATCTAGCCTCAAACAACCCAAATTCAGTGACTTCGCATTAATACATTCAACCCATCCATCCACTTGAAGTAACAAGAATGTTTCCACCAAAGAGCCACCACCATTCCGACGAAACGAAAGAGGAGAAAGTAGGAAGCAAGAAGGGCCTTAGTTAGAGGGAACATGTTTATTTTAGTTCCATAACTAGTGCTTGTAGCCCAAATGATTATTTCTTCTAAGGGATGTGCTTTGAATTCTCACTTTTTTTTGTGTTTTTGCGTGAGAACCACACCATGCAAAGACTTATTATTTTTATTTGCTCAGCTTCCTGATAATGTCGCAACATCGAAACGGTAAGAAAACTCAAGAAGAAAACATCCAAGCACCCAAGAGAATGGCCAGCACAAGTGCATCAAATCCCCTTGAAGTCACATCCTTTTCAATCCTTGAGTCCTTCCTTAGTTTGAGAAACGCCCAGTCACCGATTCATTGATAGTTCTTATTATTGGAAAAGGGATTGTACAGTTCCAAGCTAAGAGAGACCATAGAAATTTATGGATGCGTGGGTGATGTGGACTCATTGCCTGTTATATCAAAAGAACCATACCTTAGTATCAACATCATAACTTAAAGGTAAAAACCAAACATTAGCAATCAATGGAATACAATTCATACATCTTCGGAGCACTTATTAAGTGACAAATCAAACAAAGTAATTAAACACACAAATAAATGAAAAAGTATAAATGATGTTGTAAAACAAAAATAAGAAAAGTTAAAGAAATTTGTAAAACGAAAATGTGTAAAACAAAAATTTAAAAAGAACTGAGGGCCTCAAATGATCAACATAGGTGGCCATATCCCCCATGACTGAATTGAGAGGGAGAGATCCAAANACCAATATGCATGGAACTAACTGGGGGACCAACTTGTGCCCACGAAGAAAGCATAGATGCACTGGAGTAAGAGTGTCGCCAACTTCCAACCCTTAATCTGAAACCACCAATTGAGGAAAGCTAGAAATCCTTAGAAAATCCAAATGAGTACTAGTCTATGTGCAATCGACCAACCCTTATCATGAACCTAGAACGGTCTATGCACATAGCACATTTGACAGAGGATGATCTCGCTCA
>MNCI01007686.1:0-20203 GCA_015680685.1 Gnetum montanum | reverse complement strand
TGGGAACAACTTTAATTTTTGCCACTCTTTTTCAATGTTCTGCAAGGCACAAGCATCATGAAATGCCTATAAGTGGTTCTGTGGATCAGCGTTGTATCCCCTCTCAAATCATGGGATATTATTCATGTCTAGTCTCTTGATCTAGCTATCTTTTTGGTGCCTTGTAGGTATTCTAAAGACCTCCGTAATGTCTAACATACTTCAGGTTGCAAGTAGGGGTTCATCATGGTTATTTCTTTCATGGCGTTTGTGATGTCTACATGGTTCCCTACTTTGCCTTCTTCCATGCCTTGATTCCCTAGAGTGCCCTCGTCCTTGCTCTTGACTCTCTCGTCGAGGTTTCTCATTTTTCTTACCCTTATCCTCATGATGAGGTTCCTTATGACTGTGTCCCAATGTTGAAGGAGAGGGTGAATGTGATGATGAAGGGGAAGAGGAAGGAGAACCATTGCCATGACGATGTTTCCTACCTTCCCTTCAGTGATCTTGACCTCGATTGTGATGACGATCATAATGCTCTTTCTTATCTTGTGTTTGTGTTCCCTTGTTGAACACTTGGTGTTCGTGGGAATCAGAACTAGGGTTGTGTATCGTGGAGTAAAGGTTCTGATACACCACCTCCTCACTATCATTAGGAGGGGCAACATCATTTTGTGGGCAACCTATCGAAATAGGTTCACCACCCTTAATTTCTCTTATGATGGGCAAAGCATTATGGGATCCTTTGCCCTTCAACGATGTGTGGTAACTCTCCTGTCACGAGTCCCGTTGACATTGCAATTCTGTGGGATGGTAGTCCCTTACGTTGTAATCACATGCAATGTACTCAACGTATAATTGCTACATGCCAATTTGTGCAAGGGCATGAAGGAGCATGTTGGGGGCTGCTCTGTCTGGGGGTAACACTATGTTACCCTCCAAGTCTCTCCAACGTAGTTGTTCATCTTGATGAAAGACAAAGGTAAAGTCGGGTATATATTCATGATGAATATATACCACACTGAATTGTTGAGGAACTGGTGGATTTTGGTTATGTGTGTTGTGTCGTCGACTGTCTCTAGTGTTGTTCCTAGATGGTGAAGTGCTTTTGTTTGAAGAAGAAGACATTTTAGTCTTGTTCGGTGTGCTGCTTACCGTTATGTTATTTTTCTCTTGATTAACCCTAAGGGTTCATTTTAGCTCCCAATGATGTAAATGATTTCCTATGTTCTATGTAGAGCATAAACAACTAAGTCCTCGGTAATGACACCAATGATGAGTGGTGAGGTACCCCTACACTCAACCATACGAATACGAGCGTTACACGTGTGATCCGGTAGAACTCCAAGGACTAAGTGCTTACGTGCCTTATGGAACACTTAAGGTTAATCAATCAGTTTATTCCCAGGCTTACTTGTATTGTCATGGTTGTATGGTTAAGTAAGTTTGAGGTATATGATTTTTATGTCTTTTATCTTTTTATTGCCTATGCTAAGAGAGGAAAGGGTGAAGAGACTAAGTAACTAAATTTCACTAACTAAGCTTTAATCATCCTAGCATCAATATTTGTTCCCACTTCTCGTACACACCTTGAACCAGTGCAATGCTACTAGGATTACCAAACGCTATTCGTTACTGGGTTACCAAGCGTAGCACACTTGCTCAAAGCGGTCGTACTGGATGCACTTAACTAGGAGTTGAGGGTTGAGAGAGATTAATTATCTAAGAAAGCATTTAAACATTTAAAATTAATTAAATCCTAATTAGCTTAGTCCATGCACTACAAGGTTTATCAAAAAGTTTGTCTTTATTTCCATATACAAATGTATGCTCAAGTACAATTTGCTCGAATAAAGATCTGTTCACTTTGAGATTCCTATTGTGGGCACATGGAAATTATTCTATTTTTGGAATGATAAAACTACTAGAGTTTAGCTAAGGGTCTAGATCTAGATGAGGAAACAAGAGAAAGTCACCTCTTATTTATAGACAAGGCGACGGGTTGTGATATTGCGTATGCGATATTGCAGGGGCCAACGCGATACCGTGGCCAATGCGATATCGTGTTCCACCACCCCCTCAAATCTAGGGATATTGTTCATATTGAACCTTTTGATTGTGCTATCTTTCACATGCCTTGTTGGAATTCTGATTGCCTTTGTGATGCTTAGCATGTTTCAAGTTGCAAGCAAAGGTTCATCATTATCATGATTTTGGTGACGCTGATGATGTTCTTTTCTACCCCTTCATTCATGGCAACTCCTATGATCATTGTTTTCTAACTATTCACATGCATCATAGTTTTTTCCTCTATGGTTTTAGATAGATTCAAAGGAAGAAGAAGAAGAAGATGTAGATGAAGAGGGAGGAGGACTACCATTACCATAGTATCTGTCATCTCCTCTCCACTTGTCACAACCATGATCATTAGTTTTATCATCATCATGATGCTTGCCTGAGCCCCTACCTTGACTTCCACTTTTTCTTGAATTAGGATTGTCGATAGCAAACTGTAAGTTCAAGTTCAAGTCCCCTTCACTAAAGTCAAGGGGTGGAGAATCTTCATGTTGAGAACCCCTAGAGGGTAGATCCTCATTGTCTTTTTGGTTCAACAAGAACAAGTAGTTAGTGAATCATTTCCCCTTCATAGCTTCATGGTGCTTCTCTTGGTGCCAATCTCTTTTGTGTTATGTTTCAGTGGGACGGTAGTCCCAACAGTCATGGTCTTGCATAATGTATTTGATAAATCATATTTTTCATACACTCCAATATTAGAGTGGCTGCGATATCAAGTACACGATATCGAGTACGCGATATCGTGGCCCAAAATGCTATATTGTAATTCGATATTGAAGGGTTACTCCTGGGTCTATAAATATAGCCCCTGGGCACACAATTGAAAGTAGTTTTTGATAGTGAAGTAGTGAAACTCTTGCAGTTTGTTCATTTGAGAGTTGGAATATTTTCCAAGTGCCCGCAGTAGGAGATCTAAGTGTGAATGGATCTTTATTCAAGCATTGATGTACTTGAACATAGCATTGTGTTGGTAATAAAGACAAACTCTTTGATTCATCCTTGCAGCACTTAAGACTTCCATTCTTATGCATTTATATATTGTGATTTCATGAAATTTACATTAATGTTATTTATGTAGTAATTAATTTTGATTCATTAAGCAACTGATTAAAATACACAAGCATGACCCCTTCGAACATACGTGCCACAATTGGTAGCTCAGAAACAGTTAGCGTTTGACAACCCAACAATGTTTATGCAAAGTTCAGGATGTGTCTGGGAAGTGGGAATGGTTACTTGTGTTAGGCTAGATTAGACCACAGTTTACTTAGCATTCAATTACTCTTACTTTCATTCTTGTTCTAGGTGAGTAAATTGATAAAATACAAAATAATAAAAATCTTATGCCTCAATCAAACTTAACCATACATTTGCATTCCACAAGTGGGATTGGGAAGACAACAAATGGATAACACGCACGCACTGTTTAGCTCTAGCATACTTGGTAATTAAAGTCTATGAAATTTGACCGAATTGCATGTGAACGCCTTTGATTCGTATGGTTGGACGTAGGAGTACCTTGCTACTCATCAGTATTCCTCGTGAAGATCTTGGATGCCCAACCTCATAAGAGTTTGGACTAGCATCCCAAGAATAGATCAATCAGAAAACAACACAACATTACCCTCCATGTCTCTCCACCACAACTATCCATCTTAGTGTAGGATGAAGGTGAAATTAAGCAAAAACTCATCTAGGTGAGTATACACCACTTTGAATTCTTGGGGCATTGATGATTTTGATTCATCATGCCTATGAGAAGAAGACATTTTCACTTAGAAGAAGAATAGCGGTGTGCTTTAATTATAATTATAATCATTATTTGAATGATTATGACTTTAGGATTTGTTCCAAAAATTTTAAATAATTTTCACTAAGTCCTAAATAGCACACATAGCAAACTACAAGTCCCTGGCAATGACACCAATGATGAGCAGTGAGTATACCCTATGTCCAACCATAAAAATCATAAGTGTTGACACATGATCCTATTGAATTCCAAGGACTTCTAGCCTTCTAAGTACACTAGTCTCTAGGAGGTGAAACTAACCATTATAATCGTTGTCTTCCCAGTTATACTTGTGAGTACAAGGGTATGGTTAAGTATAACTGAGGCATATGATATTTAACATTTTTATCTTTTTATGTTTAAGTCACCTAAGAATGAAAAATAGTGAATTAGGATATTTAATTACTAATTTAATCTAATCAACTAGTTAACACTTAACTAATCCTAACATAAGCATCCATTCCCACTTACCATACAAATCCTAAACATGTGTAATGCTATTAGGTTACCAAATATTAAGCGTTACTGGGATTACCATGCATTACATGTATGCTCGAAGTGGTAGTACTTATGTGTTTAAATTAATTACTATTTAATTTATCTTAATTAATTAATTACTTAAAACCTTAAGGGAAATTGCTTAAAATATTAAATGCATAAAGGAAACAATTAATCTATTTCAAGGTGTTGCAAGGTTTATTGGAAAGCTCATATTTATTGCTGCATACACTGCAGTGCTCAGGTACAACAGTACTTGAATAAAGATCCATACACTCTTTGACTCCTATCGAGGGCACTTAGAAAATATTCTAACCTTCGAGAAGAAAACTACTAGAGCTTCTCTACAGCCTATGAAAATAATGCCATAAATGTGGTGGATGATGCAAATTTATAGGTAGAAACAAGGTGCCCTGTTGATAGGTACACATCAATGACTCAAAACCTGCATTAACTAGTTCACATTGATAGCATCTTTTCGATGCGACCAAACCATGATACTTCATCAAACATTTGAAGAATTCTTGTAAGATGGCTTGTTGAAGACATCAATTTGGCTACCTTATTTTAATCCTGTGAGTTCATTTCTTTCCATTTTTTTTAGTTGCTTAGATAATGATTTAGATAGTATTATGCTTGGCATTTAATTTTGGAATTTGTCCTAGGTTGCTTTTATAGTTATGTTTTTGTGCAATATTAGACTCCTATTAAGATTTTCCATAGAAGAACTCATGTTGTTGGAAGCCTTAAGAGTAATTTAATAGTAGTGTCTTAATGAAATTGCCTATTTTGAGCATAAAGGATCTAGAAAAATCTTTGGTATTTTGAAGGGACTCAAATAGCTTCTTTATTTTTAAAGCTTATTACCTTGGTATTCAATCCAAAAATTATTTTTAAAGCTTATTGCCTTGGAAAATATAGTCTTTAATATCTATTAACTAGCCAAAATAGAGACTTGTAAATTGTGGTTTATGTAGCAATTTTTGGTAGTATAATAAGATTGTCTTTATGAAATTGCTTATTAAGCTTTGAAATTTTGGACAATTTATAGTTATTGAATTAAGAATAACTTTATTGTGAAGTGTTTCTTCATGTCAATTTATCTTACTTATATATTTGAGATTTCACACAAATATGCTTTCTTTTCTTTCTCCTTCTATGTCCATTGAATCTTACTCTATTTTTAGTTTTCTTGTGGAACTTTCTCTCTAGGGGAAATTATGAGTAGATTGGCAAAATTATGCTCAAATTTTTTTGTGAAATTTTAATTGTTACAAGTAGGTATTATAAGGACCATATAGACTAAGTGATTGAACAAAATAACAATCTCCAACAACTCACAGTATTTGACAAAGTTAGCTGAATCTCTTTTATGATAGCCAATTACAGTTTCATACATCACCCAACCATTTGAACATTCACAACAAAAGACACAGACTCATCTCTAGTGCATGTCATAACTACTAAGCTTATTTGGAGGTATTTGGGCCTTGGTGCTGTAAGAGACTAGTAAGCACCTAAATCTTATTTGAAGAGCACCTTCGATCTCATGACTCCCAAGGTCCCAAGACTATGAGGCCAACCCACCTTGGTAGTTTGGTCCCAAATGGTTGCCAACAGGAACATTGGTCTTTGAAGCATGTGTAGAGATATTCAAGCTCTGCATTAGCTGTTCTAGCATCTGTTTCATTTCCTTGGGATGTTTAAACTCTACCTCATGCAAGAGGTATGGGCTAGCCACTTGCTTTTTGAATTCTAACCTTAACCTTTTAGTAGTCAACATTACTAAGTTCACACACTAGAGGTTGGATGGTTCCATGTACTCAATCATATCTTTGATTTGCAACTCCTTGTGGTGAATTTTGGTCTTATTTTATGCATTCAGTCCATCAAAAATGGACTGCCACACACATCTCCTTATTGGAGTTTTTGGAGGGCCTCATTAGCTTTTTCCTTCACTAGCTAGATCTCCTTTTCATTAACCTCTTTGAGAAGGCCAACTTGGTCCTTCTAGTGATTTTTAACTTGTTCAAACTTTAGGACCTTATTTTTCTAGTCGACAATCTCAATTGCAATTTTTTGGCAAAGGGCACAGACCTCCTCCATTGAGAGATTTATTTTTTTAGTAGCCAACCTTCTCAAATCCAAGTTAACCTTGAAGATGCTCCTACTGTTGTCACATAAATTCTAGCATTTATTCATTTTGTGTCTTAACATTCTATATGTGATGAATGTCTCTATTTAGAACTATGTTCTCCTTACAAATCTCCATCAAGTCCTTTTCAGTGTTGTCAGTCATGGCCTCTACTAAGGACTAATTAAAGACCACCATCTCCTTTGCATGCTCAGCCTCTTGAAGTTTATGTTGAAGCTATAAAAAAGATTCATCTCTTATTATGGCCTAGTTGAGCATAGTGGGATCAGCTAGTTGGGCTCTTAACTCTACAACCTTGGTAGCCAATTGTTGATTCTTCGAGGTATATCTTGAGTTGGGCATTGGAAATGATGAGCTTTTCTTTTGCCTCAATCAGTTTTATCTAGGTTGCAATGATGGTATTCAGGAGATTAAAGATCTCCAGAAGCAATTAAGTAGCTCCCACCAGTTGATCCAACAACTCTTCATGTTGGGCTGCATTAAACCTTCCACTTGTTTCTCCTATGAATGTTTGCACATCTCTATGTATAACAACATCTAGCATAGAGGCTACATGAGTGTTGAGTGCTTTTGCCACCCTTCCAGCCACTACCTCTCTCACTGTTTCCTATCCTTGGTGTTGTATCACTAAGACAATTACCCCCTCACCCTCCTTTAGGCACACCAAGAAGGTAGCGATGTTCCCATAGATCTCTAGGAATTGTTATTATCCTAGAAGGGACACTATTACTTCTCGGGCACTAGGATTTGACCTCGCAAGCACTTGCATTATTTGGGTAGAAAATAGTGGCACTGTCTCCTCCAACCAACTGATAATTCTAGTCACTTCATTAAGATGGCTCAACACTAGTCAATAGATGGAGGGTTTACCACCACTCAGTCCATCTTGCTACTACTACAAGAGTTTCACATAGATTTTTTGCATGTGTTCAATGGCAACATGAACCTTTGATGTTTTTTCATGAGTGGATGGTGGTGGTGGCTACTCTTCTTCTTGCAGCTTGGTGGGTACCTTATCCTTCATCATCTCTATTCAAGAGGCATTAGAAGCATGTCAAAGGATGTTATTATCATAGTAGGCTATACCTCCCCTTTTGCACAATTTGTGAATGAGGCATGAGAAGGAGAGTGTCTTTCTCCCATGCTTGTTCTCTTTGAACTGTTCCTCAACCTTCAGATAAATGAGTTGTGGGAGATTAACAAGGAATTTACCACTTAGAGCAGCACATGCACAGGCAAAGAAGATCATGATTTTACTTAGCCTTACTATTGGATTGAGGTGGTATTCATGGAAGTATGCCCTCTTTGCCTTAATGAGTGTGTCATATTCCTTACAATCAACATCATAGCACCATTGGACCTACTTTTTTATTACTTTTGGGTCTACCTACATTGATATTTCCACCAAGGCTACCCCAGTATCTGGTAACTTGAGGACCTTAATAATGGCCTCCACCGAGTAGGACACAGTGATGTCCTTTATCTTCACTGTAGCATTGGCCTACCTATTGTTCCAAAAGAGGTATGTCTATTCCATGTACCACTTCCCACTAGAAGTGAGGATAGGCCACATGGGAGAGGTTTGTAGTTGGATTTTTACCTCTTCTAGTGTCAAGTCCAAGAATAGACCAAAGTTCAGTTCTTGAAGAATTGAACCTCTAATCTTCTTGGAACTTATTTGCTTAAGGCATGCTTTTGTCATGGTGACTTCTAAGTTTAGTCTAGGCCCAAGTGCCTCATCTTAGTGTGATTACTTAGTCTCAATAGTAGGGATCTCTTGGATAGATTCCACTTTGGGTTCTTCCTAAATAGGTCTTGTTGCATGGGTTTTTGTTCCTTGCTCTTGGGGCTACTCTGACTATTATTGGTCCCTTACTCCTCTAGGTGACTTTTCCCTTAGTTGGAATGGTCCTTCTTCCTATGGGTGTTTATCCCTTGGTCTAGGTACCATTTGCAATCACAAAATAGCTAAAAATTAGCATTTGATGTGTACCTTAGATAGTTTGATACCTTGTCTCATTGATCAATTACACTTAGGCTTAGTTGTGATTATGGTGGATTGATTATTTTAACATTATTATATTACTATTTTATTTTGATGGATACCAAAGTTCGTTTGGAAGGTTAAACATTCATGAGTTAGTGATTTTTAATATTATTTTATTCCTAATAATATTAAAATAATATCACGATATTGCAGCCTGGATAATGATATTGAATACACAACATCATGATTCCTATGTATGCCTATAAATACCACATTCGGGCACACAGGAAAGGGGAGTCGGTAAGTATAAGTGTAGAGTCTTTTTTGTTAGTTTTCAATTCATTCCATTTCTTTCCCTAGTGCATGCCCACAATGTGATGATTGTAATTTTACAGAACCTTTATTCGAGTGTGACGTACTTGGACACACACATGATCAGCAATAAAGATCGAGATTACTCTATCATTGCAACTTAATTTTTAATTATTTAATTGTTATTATTATTTATTGTTTTCTTCATTGATATTTCTTCATCATCATTTGCTATTCCTGTTATTAAATGTAGAATGAGTACAACTTAATCACGAACATTTAAGTGTAACTACTTGGTAACCTAGTAGCGTGTCTAGGAGTGCTCAAGTAATATGCACTTAGTAATCCCAGAAGTAGTACACGAAGTCCAAGATGTGCATGAATGATTAAGGACAGATGCTCATTGCACTTAGGCTAGTTTACATTTTGCTTCTTATTGCTTATTAGCTTAAAATAAGATTATTTTCCATTGTCTCTAGGAATAGCACTAGTTTAGAATCACATCATTCACCTCACTCTAGACTAAACCATACATGACCAAGTAAATACTAGTCTAGGTGAGAAGACAGCAAACTGCGATCAATGTATAACTATCTAGATACCACAACTAGTTTTTCTAAAGAGTTTGATTGGATCGTGCATGAACGCTCATATTTGTATGGTTGAGTGTAGGGATACCTCGTCACTCATCATTGGCGTTGTTTCCAAGAACAGTGCTAGTTATTTAGATTAGTTACATCATCCAAGATTTCTATAACGAAGCTTGACGATATATATTTTAGAAAGAAAGTAATTGCAAACAAGTCACACACACACAAATTCACAACGTCTCTCTCACAAGACTATGATAACGCAACAACTAGTAAGGCAATTCATTGGAGAACCAAAAAATTATATGATGATGAAGATGAAATTTGGAGTACTCAATCTTATGCAGGGATCCCCTATGCTCATAAATACCCCAACGGTATTCAAGGAATTTTGTCATCCAACTCTAACACTCCTTCGACGTCAAGTCATGACATCGATGAGCATCTTTCAAGGGGTTGACGTAGAAATAAAAATCAAGCCCATGGGCAAAGTTAGGAATGCCAACATGAACAAAGACAACATCGTCCCAACTCATAAATTTATAACCTACCTAGTAACAATGAACCTCTACTGGCCACTAACAGCCTAATGCATATACAAGAGGCTATTTGAATATCCTGCAGGCATCGCAAGGAAAGCCATCTACCCAGGCTTGATTTACATAACTTTCCCAAGTTTTCAAGAGGCTATGATTTAGATCTGCAACATCATTTGCAAGCCTTCTATGATGCTTGTGCATGGAACAACATTGATAATGGATGAAAAAAACTTAAGCTCTTTCCTATGACACTCATTGGCCAAGCAAAAGTATGGTATAGGTCTTTAAAACCAAAATCAATTCGATGTTGGCCAACAATGGTAGAACTCTTCAATGAAAGACATCAAACCTATGCAAGAGTGTCAGCCTTGAGGAGAAAAATCCAAGAGTGGAAACAAGCGTAACATGAATCCTTGAACATGGCCTTTGAAAGATATTTTTCATTATTAAACAAATACACAGGCCATGGGTTCTCTGAGGAAAGGTTAATGTATCACATCATGGATGGGCTCCATAATGAAATAAGGGAGACCCTAGGGATGTATGCACTAGGTCAACTATATGAGCTATGAACCCACCAATTCCAAGAGCTTATTAAGAAGGTAGAAAAAGAAGAAGGAGAAATAGCTAAATGGGAGAATGTTGAAGGCTCTCAACAGGAACAAAATCTCAAAATAACAAAGGTCCATGATCATGAAAAGGAGAAATCAACTCACCTCAAGGAGGTGGAATCATCTTTGTCAATACTACAATCACTAGATGAGATTGAGGCAAAGATCAATAAGATGACGGACTAGGTACATGAAAAATGTGGAGAATATGCCAACATTATTAGAGGTAGAACCATGAAAAACCAAGAAACAGGACATAACACCACTAGACAATTGGAAAGAAGGGTTGAAGAAAATAAGAAAAGGAACTCAACTACAAATCACTCATATCAATGTGACATTTGCCTATACAATCATCCCAAAGGCCAATGCCAAATCTTGTCACATTTACATGAGCATTGGAAAGGACTGTTACATCCAAATTTCATATAGAAATATTGGTTTCAACCATAGTGGCTAAAACCCCAGTCGTGGTGGAGGCCACTGTCAAACTGGTCACACCCTTTATACCATCCAAACCCAAGTGCTTATTATGTTCTGCATCTTATTTCCCCAACTATGTCAACATCCTCTATCTCACCACATCGTTATCATTCTCCTGAGTACTATCAACCCATGTCCTCTCCAACAAGATCACCATCTCATGTTCCTTGCACTTCTCCTCGCTCTTCATATTCTCATCATTCACCTCCTTCTACATCGCCACCAGTCGTGCCAAAAGGTTTTGCACCATAGCACCAACCCACAAACGTTACTTATGTTGCTACTGTTAATAGTGGTGGAGGTCCTCCACAACATCAAAATTATCCTTTCTTTAGGCATGACTGAAGAAAATGATAACACGATTTCGAAATCACTGCATCCTCCAACCTAGCACAAGTTCAATGTTGTGATGCATCTACCTCCTCGAATTCAATGCCTCCTGTTACCTTATCAAGGCCACCAATCAATACTCCAACTACCATGTGGCCCAATGAATATAACTACAAAGGGAGACATATTGATCCTTGCATACCATCTTACAATCACGGGTGCCATAGTGGGTCAACTCCTTATCACTTAATCGCATCTTATAATTTGCCCCACTATGCCAACTTTAATCAAGTGTGTGAACCATAATTTGGGTACATTCCTGCCACCACATCAAAAGACACCCAGTGGTTTGGATATGACCAGACTCTAATATTTCCCACATGCATGGATCCGCATTTTCCATATATTAATTCTAGCCATGCTCAAAAGTCTAGTTATGGAGGATATACTCCATTCTAACAAGTAGAATTAGTAAATGTTTTTTCTTTTCTTTGATTTTACAATTTTTTATTTTCCATTTTTTTCATTTTCAATTTGTTGTTTTATCTTTTTATGGGTAATCTCATCTATAAATAAAACACTCATGTGACTCGTTGGTCGAGGTGTTGTTCTATGCTATCAAGTCTCAGGTGATTACTTATTTGGACAGTGAGCCCACAACATCCACCCACCCATTCTATTAATAAGAGGTTCTACTTTGGGAATGATGATATTCTTGCCATCATTAAGTAATTTTGTGCTCATTATGTCCAAAGTGAAGAATGATGAACTAAGAAGGAATGGCCAGGGTGTGACATCAAGGGGACTTGTGGATTCTTTTTTGTGACATCTGTAGGTGTTATCATGCAACTTGGTTGTACTAAGATCTTTGTAGATCTAACAAAAAATGGAAGTAAGAGTAATAAAGGCACTCAATAAAGAAACTCAATGTTGTTCTAAGGGTTCCAATGGAAAGACATGAACCCATGCCTGAAGGTTGGCAGCTTCTTTAATTCACCATTGGAAAGGACAAAGTGCGAAAGTGGCTAAAAGAAAAAAAAAGAGAGAGAAGAGAAAAGCAAAGAAAAGAAAAAAACACCAAAGAAAAGACCAAAGAAGAATGTGTAGCAAATAAATTCCAAATCACTCCTCCCTTGGACAAAATGCCAACTGATTGTATGCCTTGTCATCATGGTGCTCTTATGGTTGTCCATTATCAGATGAAATAATGTGATGTCACTGATCAGAGGCATGGACTTAGTCTTGATGTTGGAGCAATAGGCTAATGACACATTAATCATGTCCTACACTCAGGATTCATTGTGTCGAGGGTTGGTTACTTCATGTCCTGATCTCTACTATCTCTTCTACGATTTGTTTCATCTTGTTATTCATGTATTTTTAACTTGTGTCTTGTGTAGCATAGAATGCATACCTCATCACTGTGGTATTTACATGTGTGTGTTTTGTTGCACTAGTGCAGATTAAGTTTAACCCTTTTAGTGCCTACAAACATTTTCAGGTGTAGTTACATAAGGGCATGATAGGTAGGAAACTACTTTGGGGAGGACCCACTTACATAACTTTTGCAGTTTGCACTCTTTGCACATCACCACATCATCTTATAACCTCCGAGTACTACATTGCTAAAATTGTTCTTTCCTTTATCATCATTTTAATTCAAATGTTCCTGTGCACCACTACATGTCCTTTTTCCTCACCTTACTCACGAACTTCATTGTAAAATTCCACTTCATTACACTTCTGGTGCCTGTCAGTCTCTTCAATGTTACCCTAGACCTTTCGAATTAACCTTAAATCCTTCATTTTTGGCCTTGTAAATTCAAAAATTCATCAATTTTTCCAAGTGCCCTATTTTCAATGGCACATGATATCGAGTCCGACGCAATATCGGGTACGCAATATCATGTTTATAAAAACTATATATAGGAATCCCACTATGCACGTCAACATCATTTTTCACTGTTCATGCAAGGAGAGTTGTTGAAATTTTCTTTCACGAATTTTGATGCTCTGAGCACCTATCATTCGAACTTCCATATCTTGCTCATTAACGCTCTGATTCTCATTCGAATTGAAGTTATCTAAACCCAGAGTGTTTGACTTAGTCGTGGGGAAAGGGTATGCTCCAAGTTGTGCATACTTTTTTCCAAATTCATTATTGCTCGAAGGATATCATAAAGGGTAAATGACCTTAAAAATGTTAAAAACATTTGCCAAATTAATTTTATCTCTGCAAACATACCATGAAAATTATTTCTTTTTGGAGTCACCTAATCAAATTGGGACTAATATCAAAACTTTTAGGGGAAATTTTCGTAAAATTTTCTAACTTTGAATCACACTAGACAAGAAATGAATTTATTAAGGCAAGAACTAAGGTATAAATCAAATTTTGTAAATAGCCTTACTAATAAATGGTTCCGTGTGATTGCAGATGGCCCCTAAAAGAAGATAGCAAGGAGGACCCTCTCAAGGTGCATCCAAATGACCAAGGAGAGGCAGAGGTCAAGTGCCTCTTGAAGAACATATAGAGTAGGAGGCACAATCATTCAACATCCATCAGGAACCTCTGTTATTGTGCAATCAGGACATGCTAAAGGTGGAGATAGCAAGGCACCTGAACAGGGACAACATCTCATGTTGTCTCCAGAATTTGTTCAGGTAATTCATGAAAGGTCCACATCAGCAGTTGTGATTGTGGAACTCAACTTTGGACCTTTCACTGAATTTTCCCCTAAGGCAGTCAGAGATCAACTTAAGGGGTCTCCACTATGACATATTCTCTCTAAGAGTGGTGATTGGTACCTGGGAGAGACGTACTAATTTTGGCACAACAAAGAAGAAGGCACCACCATTGATATTGGTGGTATTTCTATAGATTTCTTTCCCAAAGCCATTTCGAAAGTTCTAAATCTTTTAAATACAGGGCCAAAGGTTGCTCACTTGTCCACTTGTTCCGATGTTGATGCAGAAAAGATATGGTTGAAAAGGATGTACGGTAAGGAAGATAAAGCATATGGAGAGCTTACACTTGAAGAGAGAATTTACTTCAAAATCGACACATATTACATTTTCCCAACAAAAGGTTTAAATAAAACTTGCACATATGCGGCTAGAGGAAGTGCCATCTTGATGGGCAACGTTAATGCCAACCTATCCCATCTATATCTTACAGAAATTTTAAAGTAGTTTGAAGAACATAAGACGGGGAAGTTTGCATTACCCTTTCCCTGTCTTATCAGGAAGTTGTGTCGATGTGCTGGAATTCTAGGGTATACTAATAATGTCCCTAGAAAGGCCCAAAATGCTTTATTCGCTAAATTACTGAAGCCACCAGCCCTAAGGAAAAGTGTTGGTGAGACATTGGAGCTTGAGCAAGAACAAGAAGCGAGGCCCAGCACATAACTTATAGGCCAGCAAGGCCAGCCATCGCCGCTGCTATAGGACTATTGATTGTCAATGAGCCATCTCAGGGCCATCATTGAAATAGTTAGTTGGGGAAGCCATGATGAAGCCAATCTCTTCAGGGTCATCGATGATGTCATACGAGCCACGGTCTCAATTAATCATGCATGGGGTGAGGTGTCTATCCAAACAAAAGGAGGGAAATCACACTGGTCACAATAGATCTCTGGAAACAATGCATCTTTTTAGGTGCAATTTGAAACTAGTGAAGGCACCACAATAGTGGTTATGCAGCACCAAGATGCAGTGGGGGAAGTAGAAGTGGTCACAAACCACATCAAGGAATCATTTAATATCCCTGTTGTGCCACCAGCATATTTTACAAGAGCACGCAGTGTTCAAACTTTGGCCGGTCCCTCAATGACTCCTACAAATCATAAGGATGTTCTAGATCGGTTGCTACAGACAAGACAAGTGATGATGTCCTTGTTTAACATTCCTCAAGATGTCATAGCAACATAGGCAGACCTCATCTCCACAAAAGGGAAGCTAGTCATGGTAGAGGTCAGGGCCAACCATGTAGAGGAGGAGTTAGAAAGACTCCAAGAAAAGCTTGTCACCCTGCAAGCTACACAACAAGATCCATCCCAATTCATCCCTATAAACCAACTAGAATCCTTTCAGACAAAGTAGCTGAATAAATTGTTGGAGGAGAATAAAAAAGTGGATGAGGAAAAAGAGAGGGCTGATTAGGATGCTTCTAAGGCACAAGCTCAAACATATGCACACACCAAAGCACTCAAGGCCACACAAGAAAAAATATCTAGTTCACTATAGTAGAAAGATAAAAGAATGTTCTTAAGGAAAATTTTTAGCAATTGTAAGAAAAATTAATAAGGATAAACCAGGATATGAATCACTTGGCCAGAGAAAATAGAACCCTCTCAATGGAGGAGGTACATGCGATCCATCAAAAGTTGGTGATTGAAATAAGCATGTGGCAGAATGAGGCCAAGCTACATGAGAAGCTCAAAGAGCATTTCAGAGATCAGGTGGGGATGTACAAGCAAGTGATTGAGAAAGAAATCCATATGTCCAAAGCCTACATTAACACACTCAGTGCTCAAAATGCTGATTAGCAGGCCATATTGGATACTTATGCCTTCGTCCATCAAGCTAAACTGAAAATCCAAGACCTGCAAATACAAGACCTTATGGAGTACATGGAGTTGGCAAACCTACAGTATGCCAACTTGGCCATGTTGATAGCAGGACAACCAAGAACAGAATTGGAAAAGCAGGTAGCAACCACCTACACAAAGTATGAAGTAGAATTTGTTGAACACGAGAAANAACAGAATTGGAAAAGTAGGTAGCAACCACCTACACAAAGTATGAAGTAGAATTTGTTGAACACGAGAAAATGTTGTAGAAATTAAAAGTGGAAAATTCTAAATTAGAGGTGGTCAAGACCAACTACCAAGGACAAAAGGATGTCATGGTGGATTTGGCTCGACAGCTCACAGACTACCAAGAATACAAAGACAAAGCTAGTGTTCGAAAAATGAAGACAAAGACATTAATTGTTGTATTTCCTTTTATGTTGCATTTGATGTGGGGATGTGTTTTATCCCACATGTATTAGGATTGAGGTTTGGTCCTCATGTTTCCTCATAAATAGAAGGCTTGGTGTTTTATCCTACATGTATTAGGATGGGGGTTTGGTCCTCATGGTTCTTCATAAATAGAAGGCTTGGGGTAGCCTTTAGTATGTGGTTTGAAGTGAAAGAATTGTATCAAGGTTTTACCTTGGAGACGTGAGTCTTGTTGGTGTTGATCTGAGATTTGTTGGAATAACAGATTGGGTGTTTAGAAAAGTTACAAGGACGGCTTGTGTCCTGAAGATTTGAGAAGAATAGAAGGCGGATCAACATTGTTGTGGACGTAGGGTAAAAAGGGCCCGAACCACATAACTCTCTATGTTCTTGTGCTATTTTTACTATTTTCATTCTGCTTTCATTTTGTTATCACAACAAATGTTTGCTAGAGTTTAGAACATTTTGAGAGTGATTTATTGTGTTTCTTGACCTGCTACAGTGCAATATTTTGCCTCTAATGATTTATTTAGATCTATAGGGTTCTAATAATTTCTATAGAGCATTTGTAGTGTGTTCTCAGATCTAATTGTTTTTAGATCTGATTATAGCAACTAGTATCAAAGTAAGATTTAAAGAGATGGAGAGGCTGCAAACAACGAAAAGATTGGTAGGAAGGAACTGGAATGTTTGGAGCATTTTGATGAAGGCTGTATTAGGTCTGAATATCTTTCACATTTATCAGAAAGTTTTTAGATGCAAGAAGAGATCTGATGTGTCTTTTCAAGATTATTTGGATGAGATGATGGGAAATCTGAATAAGTTGGAGGAATATAAAATTGTTATTCCAGATTTAGTTAAATCCTATGCTTTGTTAGACTCCTTACCTAATTTCTAGTCTACAATTTTGACATCTATTACTACTTCTATGAGTGTTTCATCTATGACATTTGAACAGGTTGTGTCTACCCTTTAGGATTTAGAAGGAAGAGTAGATGAGTCTTCTAGATCTGGAAATGTTCATGTAGTAGAGGAAAGAGGTAGAAGTAGGAGATGTTTCCCAAGTAGGACGTGAAGCATAGATAGAGGAGTATCACATGGCAGAACTAAAACTCAAGAGTGCTGGTATTGCAAGAAAAAATGTCATTTGAATAAGGATTGCTTTGCATGGAAAGCACAAAAAAATAAAGGAAAGGAGAAGAAGTTAGAAGAAGGAACATCATAGGTACATGTAGCTAATGAAAATGTTAGTTTTCTGATTTAAGAATAATGTACAATGGTGGCAGATGGATGTAGTAGTGACATTTGGTTGATTAACTTAGGTGTCTCCTTTCATATTTGTCCAAATAAGTCTTGTTTTACATCTCATCATAAAGTTGAATCTAGTTTTGTATATGCTACTAATGGAAAAGCTTTAAAAGTTCTTGGAATTGGAAGTATAAGTCTGCAACAAGCAGGGATGCCAAAGGTGACAATAGATAACATTAGATATGTTCCTGAAGTTACAAAGAAGTTGATTTCAGTTCCACAGCTGGATAATTCAAGTCTGAATTTTAGTAGTGGAGGTGGACATTGGAGGATTTCCTAGGGAATCATGACCATTCTGAAAGGAAAGAAAGAGGGCAACTTATATACATCGATGGCAAATTCATGCAACTCTAATGCAATAGTTTCTAATACAGATAATTCTGAAGTGTGACATAGACGTCTTGGACACATTAGCTAGTCAAGCTTAAAGGTATTTCAAAAGCAGACTCTCATTCTTGTATTTTCTTATGCTCAAACTGATTGCAAAGATTGTTTAGTTGGAAAATCTAGGAGAGTAAACTTTCGTAGGGATTTGGACAGCAGAAAGAAAAATAAGTTAGAATTGGTTTATTCTGATGTTTGTGGTCCTAGGACTCCCATTTCTCTTGGTGGATCTATTTATTTTATGACTTTCATAGATGATTGTATAACTAAAGTTTGGGTTTATATGCTGAAATCAAAAGATGAAGTGTTTTCAGTTTTCAAAACATTTGTTGCAAGAGTAGAAAATGAAACAGGTCTGAAAATAAAATGTTTGCAAACTGATAATGGTGGGGAGTACACATTTAAAGTATTTGCTGATTTTTGCAACATTAAAGGAATTAGGCACATTCGTACCCCTCTTAGTACAACATAGGAAAATGGAGTTGCTGAAAGATGCAACAGAACATTGTTGGATCATGCTAGAACAATGGTTTCAAGTGCAGGCCTACCTAAGACATTTTGGGGAGAGACAGTTATGACTGCTGCATATTTGATGAACAGGTCTCCACATTCTTCAATTGATAATGCTATTCTAGAAGTTGTTTGGAAAGGTAAAAACGTTTCATACAGTCATTTAAGAGTTTTTGGATGTGAGGCATTTATGCATATTCCAAAGGAAAATAAAACTAAGTTGGAGGAAAAGACTAAAAGTTGCCTATTTGTTGGATATGGAGAAGATGAGTTAGGATTCAGACTTTGGGATCCTAAATTGAAACGTGTAGTGAGATCAAGGGACATTAAATTAAGAGAAAATGTGATGTTTAGTGAGCTATAAAAGAAAGACAAGGACAGAAATGGCTTAGAAAGCATAAGGACTTCTTTTAGCGTGACTAAAGAAATTGAAAATGATGAAATTCATGGATTTTCTAGATTTGGAAACTTTGGACAACATGCTAAAAGTACATGGTAGCAAGCTGAGAACTTAGGAAAGCAAGGAGAAAATGCTGGATAGCAAGAAAATGAGGTAGAAGATGATGAACAACAAGCTACAGATGTGTCTCATTGGGTTAGAAGGTCAACCAGAACTACTAAACCTCTTGATAAGTACTCTCCCTCATTGAATTATGTACTTTACTATGATAGTGGTGAACTAGAAACAATAAAGGAAGCCATGACATGTGTTGATGCCACAAAGTGGAAGGCAGCTATGAATGATGAATGGGAATCACTCCAACAGAACAAAACCTGGGAGCTAGTTCAGTTGCCAAAAGGAAAAAAACCCTTGGAGTGCAAGCAGCTATACAAAATTAAATCAGAGGCAAATGGGGAAAAACATTTCAAGGTTAGGTTGGTGGTGAAAGGCTATGCACAGAAACCAGGTATTGACTTTCAAGAAATTTTTTCTCCAGTAGTAAAACACTCTTCTATACATTTAGTGCTATCATTGGTGGCCTGCATAGACTTAGAGTTGGAACAACTTGATATAAAAACAGAATTCCTCCATGGAGATTTGGAGGAGGAAATTTACATGAAACAACCAGAAGGGTATGAAGAACAGCAAGGTTTAGGTCTGGTTTGTAAACTGAAAAAGAGTTTATATGGTTTGAAACAAGCCCCTAGGCAGTGGTATGAAAGGTTTAATACTTTCATGAAGAAGCTATCTTATCATAAAAACAACCTAGACCAATGTGTATATTTTTCTGGAGATGTTTCAGGTAAATTTATAGTGTTCTTGTTGTATGTTGATGATATGCTAGCAGAGATAAAACATTTAAAATTGGAAATGGGCAAAGAATTTGCTATGAAGGATTTGGGACAGGCAAAGAAAATTCTTGATATGAATATTTACAAGGACAGAAAAAGGAAGAAGTTGTGGTTGAGTCAAGAAGATTACATTGGAAAGGTTCTAAAGCGTTTCAACATGGAGGATGCAAAACTTCTAAGTACACCTTTTTCAGCATAATTTAATTTATCAAAGAAGGATTGTCCGAAGTCAAAAGAGGATTTTGAAAAGGTTAAAAATATCCCATATACTTCTGTTGTTGGGTCATTAATGTATGCCATGGTTTGTACACGTCCTTGTTGGCGACCGTTTGGGACGCGACCGCCAACGAGTGTCC